>VYZW01035669.1:0-40619 GCA_013401315.1 Balaeniceps rex | reverse complement strand
CAGGAGTGAGAGTTTGTGCCTGGACCTAAGCCAAAGTAGTAGGCAGACTTGAGGAAATAGCTCTTCCGGGCAAAGGTTGTGTTATCAAGTGCAGGAAGCTTTAGGTAGCCAAAAGAGGTCTAAATGGCTGCTCTCTTGACTTTCTTTCAGCTTCAAGAAGCAAGAACAGTGGTTTCACTGCCCTCGCCTCTGCTGTTCTTGCTAGCGTAGTTGGAGTTTTCTTGTGCTTGGCCCACATTGACTGATTCTCTGGCTGTATCCAGATGTATACACTTCAATAATGGGCAAGAAGAATTCACAGGAAATCAGTCTCTGGAGTTCCTGTTGTTACAGAAAGTTCAACCCTCCCTTTGCTTTCAGCTGCAGCTCTCCAGCTGAGACTGGAACATTCAGCCTGGTTCATCAAGAGACATTCCCTGGACCCATTCAGGTAGGAGGGCAGTTACCTATGGCCTTTCTGAAGAGTAGGGCAGTGACACCCTTCACTGTAGGTAGCTTTTCCCTTAGGCATTCAGGAAAGACACACATGGACTTTGGACTCTCTACAGANGCAGGAAGCTGGAGTTCTGCGTTCACCATCCCCTGTCCAAAATAGTAAGCAACAAATTAGCTATCCAAATGAGATCTGAATATAAGAGGACTGCACAAGCTGCCGATCAGCTGGTTAGTCAAAAGTAAGGACAGCCAAAAGCAGCTGTGTGAACTGCTTGACTCTTGGAGCAGCTCCATATAAGCTTGGTGCTGCCATTCTGTTGGAAATCCTGTAGCAAGGAATGCAGAACTTAGGCACACGAGAAATATTAGCATTAGAAATGTAGGCACTTAAGGAATTTGGATGTCTTCAGGTTTTAGCAGATTAAATGGAGGAGTTTGAGGCTCAGCACCTTGTGTATCAGATTTAGGTGTCTGTAATAGCAGAGGCCATCATCTAATCATCTAAAACCTAGTAATATGTTCTATGAAACTGAAGTACCATCCCTGAAATCCTGAGACATGCTTGCCCAGGCAGCTAAAACAGATTTAATACAGAAATATTTTACTATTAGCTTGTTTTCTATCTATATTTCATGTTACTTTCTTGTTGCTTTTGGTTTACCAGTGATTTCAAATGATAAGATTTCAGAATTTGATTTTGACCCCTAAATGTTCGAAGATACTAAGCCCAGATTTCAAAAAAGAATGGAAAGCTTAGAAGCAGCTGCTGTAGATACCTCTAGTATGTGTGTTCAAACATGCTTAAACTCTTTCCTATGTGAGAATTACAGGAAACAAGATGGATTTCTGACACATCACATTTATGACACACACATTTATGCTTTTTGCTGCTTATCTGTTATCACTGGGATGCAGGCTTCAACCATTTTAACAAAGGTTTGGAATCCTTCACAAGGTGGCTTCAGCACCCTGAAAGCCTCCTCTAAGTAGTCAGCTGCTATTTTCAGGCTTTTCTTTATGGATCTGTGTCCTCGAAGGATAGCCTGTAGGAAAACAAGAAATGAAGAGGAGGAGGGTAGAGTGCGAAGCCTGAGCTGTTGTGGCGTTCCACTTGAGGAGGAGCTGCCTTCTGTGGTACTTGGTATCTCATTTTGTTGCAGCATCTTCACAATATCAGCATAGTCCATGAGAAGTTCTGATACTTGCAGGGATAAGGCAGGTGAACTCAATAACTGATGAATAGCAGACTCTACTGTGTCAGGGAAATTGTCATATTTCAACATCACTGCGACAAGTACACCCATGATGCTTTCTACAACCCCCTTGTACTTCTCATAAAGTTCCTTTACTGCAGCGATCTTGTCCTGCAAGGAGGTGATGGGACCAGCAATCTTAGCATACAAACTGTGGCTGATGCTTTCCTCTACATCTTTGTCTTTTGTTTCCATGGTGGCTTGCATCTCTTTCAAAGCACTGACCAGGAGCTGCAGATTCTCTTTAATGCTGAAGTTTTCTTTTACTGACATGATGGGGAAGTTGGTGCCAAGATGCTCATTGAGGAGTCGGAATATTGTGTTGGTTGAAGAGACATAGATGTACACTAAGTCATGCAGATTCTGGCAGGCTCTGACCAGCCTTTCTTTATCACTCTTAAAACCGAGGCGGGCTAACATTTCTGGAGTGGTGTCTGACTCTGAAAAGCAAACAGAGGAAATCAAGAAGACACAGGGGAATAAAACTGGATATATTTTCAGCTAGAATGTTACATTTCTGAAACCAGTATTACAAATTGTCAACCCACCAGACCTGCCCTTCCCCAAGACATTACAGTTAGAAGAAAACACAGATAAAGCTCTTTGTCAGCTTTTGCAGGGGTCTTACTTAGCAGGCCAGCAAAATATGGTGTAAACAGCTGCAACTATCGTTACTCTTATGGCTGCAGGAAGTATGACTCTGACCTTCAGCATGCAATCGGAAAAGCAATGGAAGTGCTGTAAGTGAATTATTCTTGCCTTTTGGTATTTATTGGTAAATTTATGGGAGTCCTAGCAAACAATCTACTTTACATCATCCTTAGAAATATATTCCTTCAGCTTGTGTATACTGGTGGGTCTACACAGAATTAAACTCATATTCTGGGGAGGGGGGAACAGACAAGAGCAAAGTCAAATGCATCAGATATATACATTCCAGAGGCAAAGCAATTCAAGGCTGAGTAATACAATGTTTTGTCAGGCTACAGTTTCCTGTGAAGTGACCCACTATCTGTCAGTTCAGACAGCAGCTAGATGTTGCAAGCATCCCTTGATAGGTGGAAACACAAAACATTCTCCTTGCTTGGGGTCATGTCTTGCTACCATTTTGACTATTAAGGAAGTTATGTCCTACTTGCACCTAAGAGTTCTCTCAAGGCCAACTGCAGGCACAGTCCTGGGACAGCACACGGCTGTGGGACTGCTCCTGATTTTGCCTTTGCTTGTGCCAGAGCCCTGGAAAGCCAGACTGGTTGCAGCAGACATGTTTCAACAGCTATTGCTGTGGTTAGATGTGCAGTTAGATGCATCCAAGTAGTTGCAACTTCCCATCCCACTGCATACTTTTAAAGACTTTTCTCTCAGTGCTTAGCTCAACCCTCTGCCTCTTCCTTCTTTCCCTTCCCATCGCAAAAGTGATCTGATATTGTGTGAAATGGCAAAATTGATTTTAGCCTCAACTGCTGCTCATCCAGAGCTGGCTGTGGTGCTCCACACCACTTCTTCCACTCTCATGGAATCCGATGAGAGGACCTGGGAAGTTGCAGCAAAGAAGGGTGACAGACACTCCAGATGAAGTCTTTCCTCCCAACTTAATAGGTCTGAAACAAGAGCTATTAATCTTCCCTAAAGACCCGGAGTAAAGCAGGAACAAAACTGCTTGCTTATTGTTTAAATGATTTTCTGCCATGTTCCAAATGATAGAGTACGGGCTCTAGAAGAGAAGAATTTGCATCCACTGTAAACCTTGAGGACCTGAAAGTGGCTTCCAGACTACAGAATGTGACACACAGGCAGTTGCCAGCCTGATGAATTCAATTCAGTCCAATATTGGAAGAAGTATTTCAGGACTACATGGCATTCTCAGTTAATAACAGGAGTCACAACTAATTGACCATTGCAGAAATGTAATAGTTAAATCATCAGTGTTCTCTCTCAGCTCTTCTCCTCATGCCTACAGCTCTGAAAACAAGGGGAGTTTGGTACTCTGGCTCTGGGTTGAATAGAATAGCTCAGCTTTCAGGGGAAAACAAGCTGGAAATTGAGGAGTACTCATTTTATGCTTGATCTTTTGCTTTCATCTGAGAACTCAACCATTCTCTACTGGGGAGGCAGCATTCATGATCAGAGCCTAGTGGGCAGCAGGTCCATCTTTCTAAGGATTGGAGCATGGAAGATGTCTAGCTTGGAAGAAGGCAGAAGGACAAGCTTGTCTTGCTGGGACAGACAAAGCCTCTTTTCACTGTCTGTGGTATCTATTTTTCTATTTGTGTGGGACTGTTCAACTTTTCTTCCATTATTCATAGGTGTACAAAACCAGTCATGGCAACAATTCATTATTTCAAGGAACAGCTGCAAGCAATAGTGTTTATTGTTTATACTTACAAACAATAGAAATGTATAAATCCCAGTACAAAAACTAATCCTGTATCTGTATGAATGAAAAGCGCTGTCCTACATGTTTTATGTTCTGAGAACAGCAAGTAACACCATCCCCTTTCAGCCATGGCTGTAGGTACCTGTGATGGTGCCTTTGTCATAGGCAGAGGGATTCATGCTGTGCCTATTCTCTCCAGGAACAGAAGGCATCAGGAGACCCATTGGAGGACCTAACAATTGGGAACTAGCACACAATATACTGGAATGTGTTAAAATTGGGAGGAAGGGGAAAGGAGGAAGAAAATGAAACAAATTTGGGTAAACATCACACAATAGAATTAATGACAAGCAGGCAGGCAACAGGACCCAGCTGAAGTCCAGGCTCTGGATCCCTAACTCATCACATGCTGCTGGAAACCACCAGAGGAACACAGGGGAAAGAGGATGAAGTCACTGTCCCGTACACATTCAACTGATTGCAGGAGCACTCAGAAAAAATCAGGTAGGCAGTCTAAATGTTTAATCAGAAAAGCTTCTGGAGAAAATCTCCCTGGAGCTGGAGAAGTAGTCAGAAATATGGAAATATATGTGGCCTGCCTAACTCTAGAAAGCAAATGTAAAAACTAGCAAAAGTGTTAATGTGAAGAGTAAGAGGTAATTTTAGAGGCAAAATCTAGAGTAGTTATTGGAAGCTGAAATAATCATGCATAAAGAATAGATGCTAAAAGTCTCCTCCACACCTGTCTAGTACGTAAAATGTTTGTTGAAGTGCTATTCCTCTTAGAACATTTTGTCTTCTCAGTTTCTACAAGTAAGAAAAAATAAATGGCCTTTCAACAAAACATCACTGGAGTGGAAAGGATGTGATATCACACTGAGTCAGAGAGCAAGCCAGCAACATCACTGAGGCAGGACTGATATGAACTCATACCTTGTATTGACATGACTTTATGTTTCCTGAAAATCACAAACCTTTACTGTATATGTACTTTGCTCCTTCCAGCTTGAAGAAGAAGCAAGATGTGTTAAAGAGTTTGTTCTCTTGACGGAGCTACAAGGTAAGTGGCTGGATGAAATGTACAGTACTGTGCAAAATAATGTGGAAAAAATTCTCTTCAGACTGCGTTGTATTTCAATACTGAGACTAAAAGTTGGCTAGGGGACTGTTGAAATAATTCTGATTTTCTACAGTGATCTTGTGGGGGAGGGTGCATTTAGTAGGGTAGGGTAGGGTAGGGTAGGGTAGGGTAGGGTAGGGTAGGGTAGAGTAGAGTAGAGTAGAGTAGAGTAGAGTAGAGTAGAATAGAATAGAATAGAATAGAATAGAATAGAATAGAATAGAATAGAATAGAATAGAATAATTAAGGTTGGAAAAGACCTCTAAGATCATCTAGTCCAACCGTCAACCCAACACCACCATGCCTACTAAACCATGTCCCGAAGTGCCACATCTACACGTTTTTTGAACAGCTGGAGCAGTGTCAGATGATTTGCAGTTAGCAGATAATGCAAGAACTACAAACGACCAAAATGACACAAAGGTATATTTTTAAAAAGAAAAATCTAGCTAGTCCCCTACACATAACTATTTGTAGCTATAACTGTGATACATAGGCACCAACAGCAAGAAGAGGTTTATTTTGGAAAAATGTGAAGCACTGCATAAAGGTGGCCCAGATTCGCAATAAGAGGTCCGAGAACGCAGAAGTACCAACAAAGAAATGAGTTATCCTACTCATTCATGGTTTGTCCCTGTTGCAAAGTAAGACGTATGCATTTATGTCAAAATCATGCCAAAGCATTTTTACTTTGCAGCTGGTGATGGGTTAAAGGGAAGCGGCACAGAGTTGTTTACAGAAGCTTAGCAATGAGGAGTAACTCCATGACTACTGGTAACTCAGTCACTTTGAACTCTGTATATTGACAAGCAGGCAATAAAGAAAAATGTATTAAATATGCCCTTGTACTGGCAAACCAGCGACAACTCAGATGAGAATGGTACCATAAGGATTAGACACAAGTAGTTGCGGGGGAGGAATCAAAGAAGCTAAATTTTGTGCTCTGGTCTGTACAGTGATAAGGGAGGGCTAGATTCTGCTCAGTCATGTCCTAGGAGTTTGGTGATAGGAGATTGATCAGCACCTGCTGATATTAGCTCCACACAGGACACCCTGAGTATGGAGGGAGTGTGGCGGTGCAAGCGGGGCTCTCCCTGCAAGCTGGTGCATGCTGCTCCGAGGCAGTCTGCCATCACATACATTCTGCTGGAGTAGTGCACCTCACGGTGCTTACACGGCATGCTGAACATCACGGGGCTGTCTGCAGCTGTTTGATGTTCATGAGGGACAAAACAATGGGGAATTGATTACAGCATTAGGGAGGTGAATAAACAACGAGGGAGCAGGGGCTAAATACCAGGGAAGAAAACACAGTGGGAGATGTGTGTAAGGTGATATAGGTTAGGATGTGTTTATTATAGATAATTTTACTATTCTCTATGAATTCCTAAGTGTGAGTTTATTAGTATAAGCACAGAGTGCTTATACAATAACATTTTCTCTTGAATGTGAGGAGAAATAAGCTACACTGGCATAAAACACTGTTATGCTGATACAGACTGGGCCCACTCCACCAGTCATCATAGTTGTTTAAAAATCAGATGCCACTAACTGAAATAAAAGGCTGATACAAAAGTGTGTCTAGAAAAGGCCTTTCATTTCCACAGCTTATTTTAGATTCTGCTGATTAGATTAGATTGTTCCGTTTTTTAGTGAACTAGTTCAGCTTCTACCATCTTCAGTTTCCAAGGTGAAGAATGACCTATGTTCACTTTACCAATCTTCTAATTACATATTTGTTAGCTATTTTTGTTGCTCTGAGTATGTCCAATGCCTCATAAGGTCCTTTCCAATCATTTGGCTAAAGATCCCAAACAAGAATTAAGATTTCTGTGCTTACGAGCTATGCCTTGGGATTTGACTTGCTGAGTATAAAAACCAGTGAGGCAGAGACAAAGGACATTTCACTGCTTTTTAAGGGCTAGGGTTATGTGTGTTGAACAGAGTAAGAGATTTCTTTTCTCTCTTGAAGCAGCCTATTTCTGAAGAATGGCGCTGAGTGACCTCCTTTACCCAGATAACCCCAAGAGAAGGCAAGAATTGATCCATCTGCACCAGGAATTGCTCGACTGCATGTCCACAAATTTCCATGCAACAAATGAGCTGGCTGGAGTGCTGAATGAACACCTGGGCTGTACCATTACCCACATTCAGATGAGAAAAAGCAGCACTGTCAAGGAAAACTGTGACATTATGATCCAAGCGATGAGTGAGATTCAGCGTCAGGTACAGAAGATTGATAGTGACATGAAGGAAAAGCTAGAGCCTGTGCTGTACCAGAAGCTGTATGACATCAAAGAGCCCGAGTTGGAGAAAATTGCAATAGCCCATAAAGTTTTTTCCATCGTTCTTGGAGAAGCAACTTCAATGGCTGGGATGGTAGCTATCAAACTTCTTGGCTCCAATCTTATAACTCTCACTGTGAGCAAGCTTGTCAGTCTCCTTGCACAGATAGGGGCATCTGTTCTTGGGGGAATCAGCATCACGATTCTTGGGCTTGGCATTGAAATGATCCTCCATGCCATCCTGGGAGCCATGGAGAGGAATCAGCTTCTGACAGCTGTGAGAAGCTACGAAAAGCACCTGGCTGAGTTTAAAGCAGCCTCAGAAAAGTACCAGCATGCCATACGTGAAGTAACTTCTTTGGTGAGACAGCAGGTTCAGTGAGCGAAGTTGGAGTTCTCTTTCCTGCTGTGACAGCAGCTGCAGCAGCTACGCCTGCAGAAACCTTTTTGATTCATTATGGTAAATAAACTACCAATGCCTTTTTTTCTTATTAGTGGCAGCAGAGCAAGAGATGTGACAGATGAGGGAATTTGTACTGAATTATATTAATAGGGAACTGGCTTATAGGTGCTTCTGGGAGGCAACGCTTCAAATACTTTGCACCTTTTCTTCAGCTATTTTCTGGAATGCATTGTAGATAACCTTGAACTGTAATTCATACTACTGACAACAACATTTACTGCTGGAGCAGTAGTGGCGAGAAGGTGTGATTTTTCTGTTACTGTGTTTCTATATCAAAGACGACAACATAATAGGAGAAAACAATTTCAACAAGCCAGTCCATGTCATCATCTGGAGGGCTCATCAGGACAGCTGTAGTTGCTGTTTAGCACTTAGTGTGGATTAGTGCTAAATCGGATAGCCTGGATTCCCTGTTCATTGAACTGCTTACAAGGACTAGCTGAAGCATATTTAACTGCAATTTCCTGTCCCATCCCTGCCTAAGGAGCCAGCCAGACATCTTCTTTAAATAAACTCTAGTCCCAGTAGATTAGCAGGTAAAAGAAGCATGGGCCTACAGGCAAACACACACAACCTTGCCCCACAACTGAGAGAAACCAGCTGTAGTGTTCCAGGCATGCTTGGCTGTGAATAACCTCTTGTGCTCAGTAATGCCTCACTCCTGCCAACCCACGGGTAAATATTTCTGTGCACAGTTGCTGCCCTGTTGATTGAAATGGGATTATACACGTGTACAAGTGTCTGTAGGATTACAGCCCTATTAATGCACTAAATTTACTTTCACGTGCTTTACCCAGTCCCACCAATGTGGGACTGCCAAGAACGCGCTCAGATTCTGCATTTTACAATATGCTACCAAATGTCCCTAATTTTCAGATTTTAAAAACAAAGCTGAAAGCAAGAACATGATTTGCAGTCTCTTTCTCTGATTTGCTGTGGTTTGCTTTTTTTTGCTTTGATCTGTGGAAAAAAAAATGTAGTTTAACAATTAATAAAAATGTACCTGAATATTGTAATACTTCTCTTTCCTGTACTTGGTTTGGGTTTTTTTGTTCTGTCTGAAAAACCAATCTTAAACCAAATAATGAAAAAAGATTGATAGACTAATCTAGTAGGGTTGTGTATAGGTTCCTTTTCTAGTACCAGCTTCCCCCATACTAAAAGCATACTCGAATTCATACTTGTTTATTAATATTCAATATTAGCAATATTAGATTTTATATTAATAACTAGATCGTGGCTGTGAAAGTAAAGAGATGGGTGAGATTCCAACAGGGAAGCTCTCCATTGGCGTCATAACCCTTCCATTCTTGGTTTTGGTGTTTTGGTTTGGTTTGGTTTTCCCCCCCGACTGTTCACACTTTTAATCATCTTCTCTGACTCCTCTTTGCTTTTGTGCTCAAAAGCCACTAGATGGCAATGCAGCTGCTGGCTCTCAAGCAGCTCTGCCAGCCATCAGGGAGAAAGCCCAGGGTTCAGGAGCATGGATGGGTGCCAGGGACTGACAAACTGGGACCAGCACAAGCCACAGACTGGGCGATGTGGGTCAGGAGAGGCAATTCAGAGGAGGCAAAAAGCACTGCCTTGCCTCACACGAGGTATTGTGGTGGGTGACATGGTGACCTGAAGCATCATTTCTCCAAGATGTGCCATCTCCCATCTCCTGACACAAGTGGCACTCAGTTTAGAGGTACTTGTTTAGAAGCAAGAGACTGTCAATCAGCAGAACAGCAATATTTGAGTGTTGGAGAGGCAGGAGTTCCTGGCTTCTGCTGACTTTCTATGTGCAAATGTACATTATAGTTTAGGAAGAAAACCCACTAGCTCGATACATATCTTTGTGAGAGTGCCAGTCACTGCTGTAGTGAAGTCGAATAAAAAATCTGTTGTACTTTTCAGGCAGCTTGTCCACATTTTCTTGAAAGCAAATTCTAAGCAGTGTCAGGGGAATTGGGATACACAATAAGGAACATAAAGATATACGATTTGTATTCACCTCTTGATAGATCCTTGTTCCTGGTGGGCTTAAAGGAAAGCTGGCTTGCCCGCAACAGGAGGTGTGGAAGGTGTCCTCATGCCCATGAGATGTTGGAAGATGTTGAAGATGTTGGAGGCTGGCGGGCGGCAGCCTGTCCCTCTGCTTATGAGGTAGGAGGCTGTGAGCTCACAGAGGCGTGCCAGCATGACCAGCCAGCCGGGCCCCAGGCGGGTCACCCATGACCTCATAGAGGCATATGGCAACATCCAGCCGTAACAAGGTGGTTTTGACTTAAAAAACCTGCTGATCAGCTTGGGACCTTCCCAGACTCTTTCCCCCAACTCTAGCAATAAGAAAATCAATGGGAATTACCTGCATTACCGACAGTTATATACTTGAACTGAGTGCAGCATGCATCTAACCGGCTAGATGCAAGGGAGAGAACCCAGTGGAGCAGAAACAGCTTAGCTCTGGTTCTGCTGGGTAACTGAAACTCTGTCCCACAAAATAATTCCTGCTCTCTCTAGCTCTCTGACCTGTCTCACACTTGGTCCTCCAAAGATGTCATAACCAGTCTGGGGTTAACCAGTCTGCTGATGCTTCTCCTCTAGACTCCCTGGAGCTGCCTCTTGGCATGACAGAAGTACCAAGTGAAAAATGTGAGAGGACTATTGTCCTCCAAGTCAGCTCCAAGTCAGCAGACACTGCTGGGAGAAAGCAGTTAGGGCTGTGGCAGTACCACTGTCCCCGCTGAGCCCAGTATTGTCATGACAGAAGACCCCAAGGTCTGTGAGGACCAGCCAATCTTCAAAGCCTCAGCTGTCCCCCTCTCCAGTGACATGGTACATGACAGGGATGTGCGTGGCCACAGCGTTCCCATCACACCCCACCAAGCATTCTCCCTCTTCTCAGTCTGTTGTTCTGGACAAAGGATTAAGAATTAAAACTGCATAATATCCATGTTCCAAATAAGAACAGCCCCAAAGAAGAAAAGAAACTAAACCAGCCAAAACCAGTCTAAGCTGCTTTCAAAGCTGTGTAGAAACACTGGATGGTGGCAACCAAAATCTGCCCTGCAGCAAATTCTTTCTGGTAACAAGAACAATATAAAAGAACAGGTCAAAGAGACACAAGGTGGGGGTGACTCTGCTGTGTACATGGTTAGCAAGACTCTCTAGGTGCTCAGAGCTCCTGAAGCCCTGGCTCTGAGAATGCTCCTGGGCTGGCCATCTGCTAACTTGGATTTTGTGCAGTTTGCGACTGTGCTGGTTTTGGCTGGGATAGAGTTAATTTTCTCTATAGTAGCTGGTATGGGGCTGTGTTTTGGATTTGTGCTGGAAACGGTGTTGATAACACAGGGATGTTTTAGTTACTGCTGAACAGTGCTCACACAGAGTCAAGGCCTTTTCTGCTTCTCACACCACCCCACCAGCGAGCAGGCTGGGGGTGCACAAGAAGCTGGGAGAGGACAGCCGGGACAGCTGACCCCAGCTGACCAAAGGGATATTTCATACCATATGACGTCATGCTCAGCATATAAGGCTGCGAAAGAAGACGGAAGGGGGGGATGTTCAGAGTGATGGCGTTCGTCTCCCCAAGTAACTGTTATGCATGATGGAGCCCTGCTTTCCTGGAGATGGCTGAACACCTGCCTGCCGATGGGAAGTAGTGAATGAATTCCTTGTTTTGCTTTGCTTGCATGCACGGCTTTTGCTTTACTTATTAAATTGTCTTTATCTCAACCCATGAGTTTTCTCACTTTTACTCTTCTGATTCTCTCCCCCATCCCACCGGCGGAGAGTGAGTGAGCGGCTGTGTGGGGCTTTGCTGCCGGCTGGGGTTAAACCACGACAGCAACTGATGTTGGTGCTAATGCAATGCGCAGCTTATAGTCTTCCTTTTACCCATGCTGCAATGACCCTTCATAAAGTTCCAAGTTTGCTAACTAAGTCTCCATTATTTGAAAAACTGTAACAACATTGTGTTACATGGCACATTCACCCAGAGCAGGGGGGGGTCTACAAATCCTGCTCAGAGATCAGACCACCTCTGCTCCCAGGTACACCTGCGCACAGAAAAATGTCCTTCCTACACCTCCCCCCGGCACGTTAATTCTTTAAGCCTGCACCTATTGTCCTGGTTTTGGCCAGGTTAGAGTTAATTTTCTTCCTAGCAGCTGGCATAGTGCTGTGTTTTGGATTTAGTAGGAGAAGAATGCTGATAACACACTGATGGTTTAGTTGTTGCTAAGTAGTGCCTACACTAGTCAAGGATGTTTTCAGCTTCCCATGCTCTGCCAGGTAAACAAGAAACTGGGAGGGGGCACAGCCAAGATAGTTGATCCAAACTGACCAAAGGGCTATTCCATACCATATGACGTCATGCTCAGTATATAAACTGAGGGGAGTTGGCCGGGGGGCAGCGATCGCTGCTCGGGGACCTGCTGGGCGTCGGTCAGTGGGTGGTGAGCGGTTGCATCACTTGTTTTCTTTTCCCTGGGTTTTGCTTCTCTCTCTTGTTCTCCTTTTCAGTGCAATTTTTATTACTATTATTATTATTATTTTATTCAATTATTAAACTCTTCTTATCTCAACCCGCGAGTTTTCTTACTCTTGCCCTTCCGATTCTCTCCCCCATCCCACCAGGAGCGGGGAGGGTGAGCGAGCAGCTGTGTGGTGCTTGGTTGCCGACTGGGGCTAAACCACGACACCTATACTTTATTGCTTGCCCCCTCTTTATTCACAGTGATGCAACAGGTATCCAAGGATATGTTTCATGCATCTTTATCCTGGTTCTTCATGTGTCTGGGGACTTTTGCTGGGAGAGGCACTTTGGGCAACGAGGCATAACAGTTCCTACCAAGTGTTCACCAGCTGATCACCAGTTTACCACGGGGAAACTGCAGGGAAAGCCTAGTAACAGAGTAGCTTCTGTGGTCCCTCCCGGGACCAAACTAGCTCTCCTGTTCCCTTTGCACGGCCTGAGTTGCCTGATGAACGTCATCCAGCCACTTTTCTCCACTAGTCCCCTGAACCAGCAGCTGGCACATGAACCTCGCAGAGGGGTGCCAGCCCCGCTCACAGGGGAGCAGTTCTGCCCTCAGGCCAAACCCAACAAGAAACACATACAACTTCTGAGTCTACCAGAAAGTCCTGGTCCCTCAGTGCTTTGCCTTTATTCCCCACAAACAGAACCTTCTCACACGTCCCTCAGCTCTACCTTGTCCCAGGACAGGGGGGCACTTCGTAGGATCTCCCCAGGAGAGCGTGGGGGAAGAGTGGCCGCAGTGACCACGTTCACGGGGCTTTTCTTCCGTCCCAGCAGATTTCCAGCACCGGCCATAACGGCGCAGCACCCCCCCACCCCAAAGGCGCCATCTCCCCGTACCCCTCCCTAACTGCGCCTTCCCCCGCCCCGGAGGCCGGCGGGGCCGGGAGGGAGCCCCCTGCCCCGCTCCCGCCCCGTCGCCTGAGGGGCCGTACGCAACGGCCGCGCCCAACGGCCCACGACGCTCACGTGATCCCCAATGGAGGCGGGGCGCCCCGAGCCACGCCCCCTCCCCGCCTCCCGGTCCCACCCCCGGCTCACCCGCCGGCCCAACCATAGAGGAGCCTCCGCGCGGGGGAGAAAAGAGCAGCGGAATCATAGAGTCGGAGGTGGCGCGCTTCTGGAGTCCTCACTTCCGGAGCGCGGTTCCGCGCGGCGCGGCAGTCGCGCTTTACGGCGGCGCGCCACTCGGTCCCGGTTCAAGATGGCGGTGGGGCCGCGGCAGCAAGGAGCGCGGGGGCTGTAGAGGCCGCTGCAGCGGGAGGGAGCCGGGCCGCCCCGGCCGGGCGGAGGGGTGAGAGGAGCGGGGCTGGGCTGGGAGGAGAAGAAGGGAAGCGAGGAGAAGGCGGCTGTTTGCGCTACCGCCTTCTCTTCCTCCCTCCGTCGGGGGAGGAGGGGAGGCTTTCGTGCGCCTCATGGGAGACTCTCTGCCTCGTTCCCCAGTGGCCAAAAAAATCATAAGCTTAGTGGTTGTTTTTTTTCCCCATCGGCTCTTAACTTGTTGCGTTGAAGCTCTTCGCTTTGTGTCCTAAAAGGATTGGAGATCGAGGTTTCAGAAGTTTATTCTCTTTCCCTTTACCCTTTAAATGTTAGAAATCTGGGAAATGCCGGGTGCAAATGTAACTTCTACATTTGTTCGGTGAGCTTCCCACCTAAAGAAATGATAGTGTTTTGCAAAAAATCGGTGTACTCTTATAAGTAGGAAGTATGTTATCGGCGATCAGAAATCATGGGATGCTCTTGCAAAAAGCAGGCCAACTGTGAGCATAACCTGGTAGTATAAGCCATGAGCAGAGCTCTGTAGATTTTTACTAGTCAGTGCACTGAATGTGATCAGTTCTTGGGGCTTGCTAGGAACCCCTTCTGTGAGGCCTTGAAGCACTAAATGAGGCACTGTGCTTAAATTTGTTTTTAGGGGGTAAGGGGAGGCACATAATTTAGTGGTTTGAAAGTGGTATCTTCTGTAATTAGGGAAGAAGGATGCACATGGCGACTGCAGTGAGACAGCAGAGAACTTCGGACTGAACTTGTGAATACTTTCACTTTGGTTGCGATCTATTTGGATGCAGTGTGGTGACTAGAAAGCTGCATCCCATCAACTCTCAAATTTCAGAAGGTGTTTTAGATTTTGGGGTGGAATCTGTTGTGGTGCTTTGTCCCGTCCCTGTCTCCCCCCCCGCCCCCAGTGCTGTTTTGGCAGGAAAGTAGGGATGGAAGTGGGGGGAGATTATAGCTGTGAGAGAGGCAACATACCTGGCTGTAGTTTGGACACTTAGGTAGTCATCTGTAAATTGAAGAAATGTCTAGAGACAGGAAATAATTCTTTCCAGATTAACCTTTTCTTCTCTGGTCATCGTAACACGGCTTGAAATAATTCTGATGGAAGTAGACAGCATAAGGGCAGTGGTATAGCAGTGGTCTATGGGGAGGAGAAGAAGACACGATGTATGAGCAGAACACTTGCTGGTGGATAAAGTGGGTGCTGGGAAGAGAAATCAAAGACAGCGTAAAAGTCTGAGGAAAGTAGGAAATCTGTGGGAAACATTTGAAATGTAGAGGAATGGAAAGGTAAAAATTGAAGAGCTTTTATGAGAGTAAATGGAAAGCTAGAAGGACTCTGATATTCTTTTAGAAAAACA
Source organism: Balaeniceps rex (assembly GCA_013401315.1). Lineage (NCBI taxonomy): Eukaryota > Metazoa > Chordata > Aves > Pelecaniformes > Balaenicipitidae > Balaeniceps > Balaeniceps rex. The sequence continues at coordinate 25,522 of VYZW01035669.1, read as the reverse complement.
GAATGTGTGTTTCTTCCTCCCCTGTGCACTCTGTAGTGTAAGCAAGAAGCTTCTTGGTTTGAGTCTTGGAGTGAGTAATGATCTGGTTGATTAGTTTAAAATAGCTACTTAGTAAAGTAGTAGTAAGTAGGTACTTAATTAAATAGTAGTACTTAGTAACAGTAGAGTGATTTTAATGTGAATGTCTGAGCTTGTAGTAGCGTTTGAGGACCTCACAAGTATTTGAGGTTTTTGAGGGAGCAACCTGCTGATATGGAGGAGAAGAAATAAGTATACTTAAGCTAGTGGTGCATAGGACCTGAAACCATGTAATCTTTTCCAGGTCCCTCCCTCTTTTTAAATCTTTTTTTTGAGGCAGAAGAAAAACGTCAAAATGGGGCGGAGATCTACATCATCCACCAAGAGTGGGAAGTTTATGAATCCCACAGATCAGGCCCGTAAGTATCCATAAAAGCAAAGCAGATGGGAATGGGGGTGGTCCTAGGGAAGCAGCTAAAAAGCTTTCTCTGAAGATAAGATCCTCATTTGTGAATCAGAACTGAGTTTCCCTAACTTGAAAAATACTATCTCAGTCTTGGCTGGTGTAAAAACTTCCTGAAAAGGCTGCTTGCTTGCATGCTGTTGCTTCTCTGCAGTATTTACCTCTTAGTTTTTTACTGTAGTTATCAGCATTCAAAGATCTTTGTACTTAGCTGTTGGCTAAACTGCAAGCTGCTGCTTGGGACATTGTTAATCCGTCTGAGGCTAGAATTTGAGGAACATGTCAAATTTTGCAAGTGGTCTGGTTAGATAAGGGAGTTGTTTAACCGTGTCTTCCCTTTTGGTAACATGCCAGATGTTATCACTGCTAAGCAGATAAAGAAAATCCAGACTTCCATGGTGAATATGCTTTGTTTCAGATGTGTGTTCAAAGACTACGTATTTTTAAAGCACGTTGTCTGTTGTTGGCTCTATTTCAGCAGCAGTCCTTTCATGACTGCATACATCATTCTGACTTTTGCTACCTGTTGTTCTTTTCTGTATAGAAACACCCCTGCTTCTGGAGACATGAAGACTGCTTTATCTCCTTTCCTTTCTGTATAACACACATGAAATAGAAATCTATTTCATGCTGTATTTCTTCTGAGTTTAAAAGTTACAGTCTCTGTAAAATGAGTGAACTGTTGAGAAAGAGCACTAATCTTGATGAAGGAAAGGTTCTTCGTGGATTTGGTTGTCTCTTTCAAGTTATTTTCTCTTTTCCCCTCCTCTCTAGGGAAGGAAGCTCGGAAAAGGGAGCTAAAGAAGGTAAATAAAGAGATCAGAAACGTTTACTTGGCATTCTCTGTACTATCATGTATCATGTTTGCAATTGTAATGGGCCATGGCCGATAAATAGACTACAGATGTTTTGGTTGATATCCTAAGACTGATTTTGGAAAATACTGTCCAAACGAGTACTTTTAACAAAACATAGACAGAAATCTTATTTTGAGTGACCGTATCTCATCATCTATTATTTTTTAACTTGTGATGATTACAGCTTTTCAAAACATTATTGTAAGTACTTAGGAATTAAAAAAGAAAACCAAACAACAAATAAACCACCAAAGACTCACATAGTTTTTAGTGTGTTTTACTGTATACCTTTTGTCAGTTGGTTATCTTGTTGATTGTATGTGTCTTAATTGGAGTGAATGAATTATAGAAGCATTTGTAAATAGCAAGGTAGTGGAATTAAAATTCTCAGAAGTTTTAATTACCTTTGCTGCTGATTTGTGCCATGGTTCATATTTGCAGGGCATTTTGAGGCTCCTTGTTTTTTCTGCAGACTGGGAATATTGAGAGGAGAGTATTTGGTACAAATGTTGTATCTCTTTCTCCTGTGATGCTTTTCTGATCTGCTTGATCTCTGATTCTCTTAGAACAAAAAGCAACGAATGATGGTACGAGCAGCTGTACTGAAGATGAAAGATCCAAAGCAGATTATCCGGGACATGGAAAAATTGGATGAGATGGGTGAGTGAGAGGTACCAGGTGTTGGAATTGGGCAGTGGTTTATGTAGACACATAACATAATTTATGTAGACGCATAATGACTGGGAGACTAAAATAGAGTAACCTTTTTCCTTTCCTGTTAGAAGGGGAGATTCTATGAATAATTGGGGGTTGATTATGATTTGAGGTGATGTGGTGCCATCAGAGATTACCTTTTCTTCAAGAAAATGGCTGATAAAAAGAATGAGTAGTGTGTGTGATAGTAACTTAGAGTTGAAGGAGGGGATTGTCATAAGGCTGAAGACTTCCTGAAAATAGGGATTGGAAGTTGTTCGCTTTGAAGTTACTTCATTCGTGACTGTTGTGCAGTAGAGCAACTCATGAATTTTTGGGTTGTTTTTTGCTGTCTTGGATTAGAGTTTAACCCAGTACAGCAGCCACAACTTAATGAAAAAGTGCTAAAGGATAAACGCAAAAAACTCCGTGAGACTTTTGAACGCATCTTGCGGCTCTACGAGAAAGAGAATCCTGACATCTATAAAGAACTGCGCAAATTGGAAGTGGAGTATGAGCAGAAGAGATCACAACTCAGCCAGTATTTTGATGCTGTTAAGGTAATGCTTATTATATTTCAGGCTTGTAACTGTGGTAGCATATACTATTTGTCTGCTCATTAGTTGTGACAGTTACGAAGGATGGGAACTTTATAAGAGACCAGTGTATGTGTTATGTGGCCCATGTTAAGTACGTATATATTAATTGGCAAAGTATCTCTGGTTACGGCATTTCAGCGAGGACAGCGTGGGGCTTGTCAAGTATTTATCTCTGATGTATTGATTTAATTCAACAAGAAATTAAAGGGGAAAGGGGAATTTATGTTGCAAATCAACAATACCAGAATTTGTTTTCTGTATCAAAGAGAGAGTGAGTCTGTGAGCGTGCAGTTGATATTTCTGTTATTTCTCCTAAATCTGTTGCTGGAAATAATGAGAATCCTTTGGCATTCCTTTAAAGAGCTTTCTTTGACATTCTTCCCTACCATATTGGAGAACATAATGTTGCCCAAATGCAAGTATCTGTAAGATTTTTCTTTTTTTTTCTTTCTTCGGAATATGCAGCAGCCTGTGATTTGTGCCTTCTGGATACTCAGAAAATACAGGCATACTTGTCTGCAGCCTCTTCCCTTTGGAGACTGAAGATCTAAAGGCAGATGGAAACCTGACTGGATTTTGACTAAAGCCTTTCATGGATGCACAGCATGTGCTTTGTTTTGAGTTGAAAGCTTTTACTGTTGACTTTTTCCCAAATATCTTTCATGGACCGCTGCAAGATAAAATGCCCTCAGAAAGACACCTTTGGCAAGTGATGGCGGGTCCTGTGTGTACTGTACTCCGAAAGGTCATGAGGTTGTGCAGTAGCTTCTGTGGGAGTAACCCATTACCTCTTTTTTTCTTTTTTCCCCAGAATGCTCAGCACGTTGAAGTGGAAAGTATCCCCTTACCAGATATGCCGCATGCTCCCTCCAACATCCTCATACAGGACATTCCCCTTCCAGGGGCCCAACCACCTTCTATCCTCAAGAAGACATCAGCCTATGGGTAAGTGGAAAAAGAAACTTGGAGGGGAGGTGAAAAAAGGACCACTCTTATTACTGGGGACAAGCTAGGAGTAGAAGCAGAGGTAATATTGACTAGCAGAAATCAGGAATTCTGTGCGAGTGAATTGCACTTTCTTTTAACCAAAGCCCCTTAATCTTTCCCTACTGTTAGAGGTTTTTGTTTAAATTGCTTTGAGTAATACACTATGTCTTCTAGCATTTGTCTTTCTGCATATCAGTAAAACTTGAAGCCCTGCCACTTTGAACATAAGTCCCCCTTAAATTGGCATATATGTGTTCTTTTGTCTTGCTAGTATATTCAGTTTAAGCTCCTAGTTTACTTGTTTATCAGGTTTCTTGTTCTAGTACTAGTTCTTTCTATTTCTTTCTGAATAGCCTTCTGTGTTCACCAACTTTGTGGTTACTTAATTCCACTTCCATGGTGGGATTCAATCCTTGCTTTTTTTCAGTCTTCTCTTCAGTTGCCTTCTGAGAAGCTTGCTTTTGTCTGATCTTCAACAATTGTGTCTTTATATGAAGTTGTGAACTCCTTGGGACAAATCTATGCTTTATAAATGTTCATGTTTCTTTTTAGAAGCTGTGTAAGCGATGATGAGAGAAGGCTAAAGAATTCTATTAAGTGCATGTTTGCTTTCACTTGTTTGTGTTCCTACATTTCTCATTTCCTTTTTTATTTCCAGACCACCAGTTCGGTCCATTTCTGTACTTCCTCCTCCTGGGCTTGGTGTTCCACGTTTACCTCCAGGCAGGAAGCCCCCTGGACCTCCTCCAGGGCCACCCCCACCTCAAGTCCTACAGATGTATGGCCGTAAAGTGGGTTTCACCTTGGAGATGGCTCCTCGAAGGCGAGAAGAGGAGATTTCTTACAGTTCTGAAGCAGGTAAGGACTTTCTTACTACTGTCTGGGTTTTTCCTTGACCTCTCTGTTTTGCTATGGATAGTACTGCCATGAATGTAGTGTGCCCTAGACAAGGTATTCTCTGGGCACTATCGGTATCTTAAGTGATTGCACCTCTGAGGTGATTCTGGTATATTTCATAATATCTGCAATCTTGTTATCAGCTGTATTTTTAAATGTTGAGACTTCTAATTACAACTTCCAGATATTTTTTTTTTTAATTAGGTTGCACAGATTGTATATTTTCTCATGTAGTCTTAACAGTGCTGAAACATTGTACATCTCATCCCTTAAGAAACCCCAACCATTCTCAGAGAAGTCTTCCTTTTTCAAAAAAACCTCTGGAAAACTAAAAATAACCCAACCCAAAACAACAACAACAAAAACCCCAACTGACCCTGGGTGTGCATTTGCTAGGAGAACCTAGGTCCTCCTTTTCACACAGTTACTGTATCATCCCTGGAAACTTCTGTGAATGGGTAGATCAGCTTTACTGCATACCAGAAAACATCAAAGTATTTCAATGGTGGGCGATTGCTGAATAGAAATGAACTACTGAGTGGCAGATAGGAGTTGCCTTCACTTGCTTGCTGTGCAAATTAACCAACTGGTTAATAGGAAATCTTATAAATAAACTCTCCAAAATATTCTTTAAGAATATGTGCTAAACAGTAAAGGGTTGACAATATGTCCATGCTGTTGCTAGGGGGATTTTTCTAACTATAGACATAGAAAATATTCTGTCTTTCACACCAGTGTATTTGGAGTTTATGCATTTCCTAATATTTTGCTTCCTGCAGGACAGCGAGGGCATGATGATGATATGTCCAGTACCAGTGAAGATGAAGGTTATCCTGAGGATATGGATCAAGACAAGCATGATGAGAGTAGTGATGATAGTGACAGCGATAGGTCAGATGCAGAGAGTGAAGGCGAGGACTTCCTGCATCGTGATAATGACAAGGAGAGGGAAGGTGGTGAAGAAAAGAAATCAGGTATGATGGGAAGTTATAGATTGGAGTTTGATTATTATTATTTTTTTTTCCTCACAGAAGAAAAACACTACTTAACAGAGTTTGTGTCTGTTTTCCTGATGAGGGGGTGGGGATTAATTTGTTTAGTGAGCTAACTCTGTGCTAACTCACCTAAATTCCAGCTGAAGAATTTTTATTAGTAAATGGATCAGAAGGAAACTATCTAGAAGTGAAGCATCTTTTCAGATGGACCTGTTTTCTTAATAGTTGAGTTAACTTAGTAAGGTTGCAAGACATTTTTCACAATTCATTGAATTGGCAGGGTACCCTACAAAAATTAAGCCTCGGTGTAAAATATACTCACTCTTCAGTGACTTGAACAATACTTCTAAGACAACTAAATTTCATACTACTAATGCTTTTGGATAGTATTTTTTTTCTTGATTGTTTGGGGGAGACGAATTGATAGAAAATACTAGGTTGGCAAAACTTAAGGTAATCGGTAACACCAATGTTAACTCTTACGTAAGGAGCATTATTATGTTGGAATGATACATTATCCATACCAGGTAGAAGACTTAAATCTATATGACTTTTCATTATTTTCTTCCCACCTCCTGTCACCCTTGCCCATGCTTTGCTTTTCCCAGGACATAGTGTACGGTTTGCAGACATGCCTGGGAAATCACGAAAAAAGAAAAAGAACATGAAAGAACTGACTCCACTCCAGGCCATGATGTTACGAATGGCAGGTGAGTGAGGTGGATGGATGAAGTGGAGATATGTCGTTAGTCTTCCAGTTAAGGTTTCTCTTGTAAGCTTACTTTGTTTGCGCAGTTTTGATTCTATAGAGTAAATATTTTACTGTCATAATGTGAGGTCTGCCAAGAGTATAAGCTGTGGTTAGGTGTTTGTTTTAAATTATTTTTAGTCTAGTAATGTGTGTGCCTTGCATAGCAGAGTTGAAGTTATGGTAGTAACTCGCGGGTTTTTTTGATTTACTGGGATTTGTTTCTTCTAAATTTTATCTTGCTTAACTTTTAAACAATTGCTCGAATGAAATATGAACCTCTTGGTGAAAAAGAAAAGGTGACATTGTCTGTGGGGCTCAGCCTGTAAGCTGTAAGTTTTTATACTCCCTAAAAATATCCTTTTGTAGAAATAAGTTAACCCATAGAGTGAAGATTTTTTTGTTTGCTTTAGAAAGACACCCCAGTGTCTTTTAGAAGCACTAGAGTTTCTTGGACATGGGGATTATGTTTATTCTGAGGCCTAAATAAAATCTGTTCTATTTTCATTAAAAACCAGTTTCCTTCCCCCCCCCTTTTTTTGAATTGTTCAAATGATCATAGGAAGTTACTCCATGTTCCTTCTCCCCTCCTTGTCCACAACTTCCACCCCCTCAAACCATAGATCATATAGCTGCACTTTGGGTTTGGTAGTAAAAGTTTCAGCTCCCACAGGAATGCATAGCTCTTGGTGGCAGAGCTATCTAGAACTGNTAATCTTTGTTTTTTTTTTTTTTTTTTTTCCCCCTGTTTAATAATTAAATGTGTTTAATTTTCTTTCCTTTGAAGTGAAGTTTATCTTCCTTTTTTTATTTTATATTGTGTGCTTAAGTTTCCCTGTGATGTTCACAAAGATACTACCTGTGGACTGTTTTTTATAAGTATGTCTCCATTTCCAGGTCAGGAAATTCCAGAAGAAGGGAGAGAAGTGGAGGAATATTCAGAAGAAGAGGAGGAGGAGGAAGAGGACTCAGAGTCTGAAGAGACGTCACAGCAACAACAGCAGCAACAACTCAGTGAGGAAGCTCTTGCAGAGACCGGGTCATCTACTGCAACCTCCCAAACACAACAGCAGCAACCGCCTCCACAGCCTGTTCCTCCAACTCAGATACAGGCACCTCCTATGCCTGGGCCACCTCCACTAGGACCACCTCCGGCCCCTCCACTGCGGCCCCCAGGACCACCCACCGGCCTTCCTCCTGGCCCTCCACCAGGTGAATACTTGATTTACTAGGATTTGAAGGATGCAGGCTCTTGATACTACAGACAGCAGGTTGGGAGTTTTGAAGCTGCAGAATGTGTTGCAGATAAGGTACAGGAGCCCAGTATGGTAATTGCTGAGACCTGTGTGATTTCTTCTGTGGTCAGTCTATTGTTGCTGTACCATGCTTTTGAGGCATCAGGCTCCTGTAGTCGGCTTGATGGGCATTGGCTCATTTGTTAGCACTAGTGCTCACAGGCAACAGTGAAGTCGGTGTTGGAGTATGAAGAACAAGGCCTGGTGCCATGTGCCTTTCCAGTGTTTTATTTTCTTGTGTTGTTCCCCCCACACCCCGCCCCGAGTGAGGCATGATTAAAGAGGTTTGGGAGCTGCTACCTAGTTACAGGTTTTGGTGGGGTTTTTTTTAATAAAAGCTACAGTGTGAAGGCTTCTGCTATTCTACCACCTGAATGTATTTCAGACTTGTTAGGGAAGATAACTATCCTCAGATGAAATAAGTACTAAATTTGAATTCGTATCAATATAGGACTGCCTAGAGACTATTAGCAATGAGGCCAATCAGTACCATTTTTTTGTAGTATATGGCTTTTTTTTTTTTCCTGGAGGGCAAACACTTGATTATCTTTGATCTGGAGAAAGACAGTAGTTTATTTTCTTTAAGTTGATGGGGTTGCCATATAGCTGAACTGGATAACAGTAACAGGTGGTTTTGTAATTAAAAAAAGTGTATAAATCTGTTGCTTTTTCTTAAATTGCAAAGATCAATAGTTGGACTATAGTGAGGAGCACTATATACTATGATTTTAATGTACTTTATTCTATATGGGCATATTAACAACGTGATTTTCTGTGGGCGGGGGATGGTGGTGTCAGGCAGGCAAAGTTCTCTTTCCAGTGTCTTCCTTGCTGTTCTATTTCTGATCCCCCCTAGAGGGGGAACCTCAAACCTCAAAACAGTTGCTTTCAATAGAGCAAAACTACTTCTTTTCAGGTCAGAAGGGCAATCAAATGCCAGAGTGAAAAGTTCTTTCACTTTCAGCTGTTTTACAGTGGGAGAAGATATTTATAGTTGAGTATTATGAAGAAACTGTATCTCTACAACTGCTACCTTTTTTGAGATTTTTAGAAGATCTATTTAATCTGGCTGCTGGCTAGTGTTAGAATAGCTTTCAAGTTACTGTTGAAGATCTTTAGTATTAGCTGATGGGAATAGTTGTTGGTTTTTTGGTGGTTGTTTTTTTGGGTGTGTGGTGGTTTTTTTTTGTTTGTTTGTTTTTTTGTTTTTTTTTTTTTTTTTTTTTTTTTTTTTAACCAAGAACTAAGTTTCTCTTTTGTATGCATGCTTTCAGGAGCTCCTCCGTTCCTGAGACCTCCTGGCTTACCAGGATTGCGTGGGCCTTTACCTCGACTTCTGCCACCAGGCCCTCCACCTGGGCGACCACCTGGCCCTCCCCCAGGTCCCCCACCAGGTCTGCCTCCAGGTCCTCCTCCACGTGGGCCCCCTCCTCGTCTGCCCCCTCCTGCCCCACCAGGTAAAGTGTTCTGTTTGCTTCAGTGCCAACTCTCTCCCTGCTTTATTTTCCCATTTTTTGCTCCGGTAACCCAGCCAGGAAGTATAAGCGGTTACCAGTTTGCCTTTGTTCCTGTCCGTGTGGCTGTATTGTGCTGTATCTTTTTCTATGTAATAACAACAAGTAATTCCATACTGCTGCGTGTAGTTTGGTAGCAAGAAATTGGTCCTCAAAAAGGGAATTTCAGTTTAAGCTTCTGCTGGACTGTTTCTGAATAACCCCCGGGTGCTATAATGGTGCTTCACTTAATGAGTTAGAGATAAGGATATTTATTTTTTTTCTGCCTGGTCAGACATTTCTGATGACTCTGAAGTTCCAGTGGGATGGATCATCAAGAAACTCTGTTTTCAGAGTATAACTTTAAAATTTGAAAGGGAGCAATACACAGGCTCCTGTAGCTTTCAAAGTCTGAGGAGCAGCAGCATTTTCAACCTAGCATTTGGTGCAGGGTTGAAAACACTTTTTTATTTTTTTTTAAAGCCAGTGCTACTGCATCTTGTTGGTTTTTTTTTGTTTTGTTTTTCCTTCTTGGCTTTCTGAGCTTGTACACTTTTTTGACCAAAGATTTTTAAGACTCCCAGGTGTGGAGTCAGCTCATGCTTTCTTTTCTTCTTACAGGTATCCCTCCTCCTCGCCCAGGCATGTTACGGCCACCTCTGGTGCCTCCATTAGGACCTGCCCCACCTGGGCTCTTCCCACCAGCTCCCATTCCAAATCCCGGGGTACTGAGTGCCCCACCGAGCTTGATTCAGCGCCCCAAGGCGGATGACACCAGTGCGGCCACCATTGAGAAGAAAGCTACGGCCACTATCAGTGCCAAGCCGCAGATCACTAACCCCAAGGCAGAGATCACTCGCTTTGTGCCCACTGCCTTGCGAGTGCGCCGGGAGAATAAAGGGGCGTCTGCTGCCTCCCAGAGAAAACAGGATGATGAGCCTGCTCTCCCATTAACCAAAGCTGCCCCTAAGGCTGGATCATCTGCCCCTATCTCTGTACAGACAAAGGATGATGTGTATGAAGCCTTCATGAAAGAAATGGAAGGTCTCCTGTGACCTGTCGTAGTCCTAGTTAGCTTTCCTGCCCCTCAACACAGATCAGATCACTGCAGAGGGAGGAGAAGGAAAGGTCCTCCTGCAAGCAACGCAAGGGCTCGCATGACAGGGAATAGTTCCCTACCCACAGGTTAACTTGCCAGTATGCTCTGAACAGAGACCATTGCAGATGAGGTTTGGCTGGGGACCTCCTTTCAGAGCTAGCATGTCCACTTTGTGGAAGGAAATTGCAGTCAAGAAGACGATGCTGCTTTCCTCGAGTCCTCCCCCTTCCTTGGAGGGAGATAATGGTACTCTGGGGAGGGGGGGTGTGGGAGTGAGGGGTGGCTATGCTCTGCCTGAATCCTTGCACATCCTGAATGCTCTGGTGAGGGTAGTGGAACAGGCTCTTAAGGAGCCAGAAAAGTGTTAGCAGCATTTCATACACATATGGTTGTCCAGTTTTTATTTTCTGTACTGTTCTTTTCTGTAAATATTTTATAATCCTGTTTCTTAGTTGCAGTGAGATTGATCAGTCATCTTTCTTCCAGGGTAGTCAGGGAGGTAACTTGTTGCGTATACTGTACACTGGAATTTGGCACCCTGTCCCTTTTACAGTCATCTTGATGGCTTTTCATTGGCGGGGAAACTTCATTTTGTCTTGGGAAGGACAATAAATGTTCAGTGTATCAAAATACTGGTTTCCTTGTGATCTGTGTAAAACTAACATGTAGATGGAAAGGGGGGAGGTTCTTTGCTGGTGTTGGGGGAAGATAGAGGCATTCTGAACCTCAGAAAAGAAAAGCAATAGCTACACTATAAATAATATATACCTTTTTTTTTTAACTAAAGTTCTGATATATTCTTGGTTTTAAGTTCCTAAACATCCCTTCAGCCTTTGTTGGTAGCTAGTAGAAACTTAAGTCCTGAAGCACTACTAATAATGACAAAACAATTTCTTTTATATATTCTTATTGAAAGGTTTACTTCATATCAAGCCTCAGATACCCACTGGATGCATCTTGGACAGGCCACCTTAAGTAAAAACTGGTAAACAATTTTAATTCTAAGAGCTTGACAGATAATTTTACTTGCGGAAAATCTCTGATTTCAAATTCTCTGAAGTTAGCGCTTTTAAGGTGCAGATATTTTTAAAGAAGGACTTTCACATTTCCAGCTTAAAAAAATAATTCTTTTTCTATTTCGGTGGAAGTATTTCTTTAGCTTCATTCACTATGCTCACAGAGCCAAATACTCCAATAACCCTTTCCACATGCAGGAAACAAATCTTTATTCTCATTTGAAACAGACTGCAAAATCTCCTGGGATCTTGTAGACAAATTAGTTTTAAGACCAGTGGGATCAGTTGTGTTGGCGATAAGTCTCTCCCAAATGAGCTGCTGCTTCAGAGAGAGAATAAATATTTCAAAGATGCAAAGTTTGGTCTCTCGAATGCTGAATTTGAACACAGACCTAATACTTATGTAGGTGTCTTCATCCTGTTTAAAAAAAAAAAGTGAGTGGTGTAAGTATGATATAGCATGAAAAATTGAGAAAACTCTTCATTGTCCCTGTTGAAGAGTTTGTGGTGAGTGCCTTAGTGATTTTAAGAGTGAGTCCTCTAACAATATATCAATTTCTAGGTGAATATATTCAGACTGGTGGGTTTTTAGATTTTTAATAAAGATAATTTGTTAAGCTGCCAGACTAGTAGATATCTCAAACAATGCCTTTAGTTGGCTATAAGCCTCAGACTTAGCTGAATACTCAATGTTTTGACCTTAAATCTGTTTTAAGGAGACAAAATTACTAGCTACCCAAACTTAGACTTGAAAATTTTGATTCTGACTGTTGTAGAAGTCACTTCCTAGCTCAAATAGAATCCAATACATAGCATTAGTAGCAAGGCTTGCTAAAGCCTTAGGCTGCAAGCTGTGAACTTTCACCTAGATATGCTGACCGTATACATGTTTTCATGAATTCTGGACACAAACGAATAGGTTTGTACAACGGTTCTCTTCCTGGTTCAGGAGTTAATTGCAGTTTTGTCAGTAGTAAGTAGTATCTCAAATTTTTTTTTTTTTTTAGTTATATTTATGGAATATCCTCTTTATATTTTAGCTTTTAAAATGATGCATTTTTTCTTTATTCTTTAATAAGTGAAATGTGTGAATGGTGATTTTTGGGGGCAGGGAAGGGGCATCATTGTGGTACCTCTGACCTTCGGTTTAGTAATAGTATTGACCCTATCTCCCAGGAAGCAGCCTGAGGAGAAGAGGAACTGTGTTCTGGGATGAGGGCTGCCCTCCCAGTCAAGGTCATTCAAGGTCGAGAAAATCTCCCTGGCAGCCCTGTGATGACATTAGTAACCTGCAGGAGTCGCTTGATTCATTCTGTTCCTCCACTTAAGTCTGGATTTATTTGAATTTTTTTTAATGTTCCTGTGGCCATATTCTCACATAGGTGAGCCAGCTTTTCTTCTCTTGGGACAGAGTGAACACTTACCTGTTGCTGTGGTTCCTCTTCAGACTGAGGCAAAAGGATTTGAATTTGCTAGGTGTTTAAATGGACACAAAAAGGTAAATTTCATGCACAAGGAATGTGCATAATATCAGAAAGGTGACTTCCTCACCCTGCCCAGGGTGAAGGGGAGTTGTGGGAAACTACCTACCTCCTTTACAACTGATAGACCTCTAAGATGGCTTGGGGGAGGGGGGGATGACAACGGGAAGAGAGGTGGGGGTGAGGTGAGGAGAGAGTTCTCCTGGAATGGGCTTTGAGGCCACACGGAAGAGCTGGATTTGACCATGCAAATCATCCAGGAGCCACAAGATTTTTCTTCTGGGAAGAGTCCAAGGCCAGGGTGCCTACTGACTCTTGTGTGGCTGTCATACAGGAGGCTTCTCACATTCTGTTGTGGTTTTGTTTTTGGATAAACATGCGAGGTTGGGAGCTGTATGACTAGCTGGGACTGTGTGTGTAGAAACTGGCTGTGCTTGGGGCTGATATTTCCTCTGATTGACCAGAACTGCGGTTTGTCTTCAGCTAAATTAATATGGGGGATTTTTTTCCTTCTTGCCTTTAGCACAGTTCTAAGTGGAAAGAGCACAAAGATGTAGGTTCTTCCTGTCGCTTTTATCAAAGCAATGGGATCTGTGGGTGCTCTGACTTCGCTCCATGCACTCGGGTAATCATCTGGTTCTTCCCCAGCCATGCAAATGATGGGCCATGGCAAAAACACCAAATCCACCTTTGAAGGCTGCTGACAACCTTTTCTCCCCCAGCATCAGAAATGATTGTAAAGCAATTTCATTGCTAAACTGACAATATTTGCATCAGCTAGATGAATTTTTCCCTTTATTCATGTGTTATCTTTGGCTGCTGGTAATGACTCTGAGTGAGTGGAATCCCTAAAAAAGAACAGATCAATGAAATTTGCTTTGGCTGAACATCCATTGAATTACATAAGGTTTTGTGCTTATAATTCTATTCAGAGAAAATAGGAAAATCCTCCCCACTATTTCTGCTGTGTCTCAGTACCCAGTCAAAAAGGGATCGAATGAGTGTGAAATAGATATACATGTATATATCATACTGTTTGTTTATTGAGGGAGAGTTGATTCAATGTTTAGTATTTAAATAGACATTGTCTCCTTAGAAGGGAGAAAAGAACACAATAGTAAGCTTGTGACATATATAAGAACAGTCTGTGTTTCAGCACAGCCTGTGGAAACAATTACATATTTACCTTATGATGGCACCGGTCATGGGCACAATCCTGTGATGCCATCTTCTCTACAACTCCAGAAGAGGCGTTCCCAGCTCTGGACAACTGGTAACATAAACCTAGGCCAATTTGTTCTCATCTTTCTATTGTGGTCATGCAGATATTTAGGATTCTTCTCTGTAATACCACCTCCATCTTGTGGTCGTGTTTTTCATCTGTTGCTCTGAGTAGTGTTCACAGAAGAAGAAATGATCATTGGGAGGAAAGGGGGTGGAAGGGACTGAGGCACAGAGAAGTGATGTGAATGGCTTTTAATCAGTAAGATCAATGAAGATTAGTGACAGTGTAAAGATGGAAATATAGAAAGATTCCTGAGATGAGTTAATTTGGCATAATCCACTGAATCGCACCACTAAGGAAAGATGCTTTGTAAGGGCTACTGAACCTTCAGAACAGGAAGCTCGTCTTGGTTGCCCAGACATAAACAAGTTGTGATGGTACTTTGTGTGTGCTATGAAGTTCTTATTTTGCCTTGTTTGTAATCCTGCCATGACTGGCATACGCTGAACAGTTTAGATCAGAATTCCTACTATTGTACCCTTCTGGAAAGAAGGATGCAGTTAGTTCTCTCTTGCTCTCTGACTTGCAGAATTTAGATGAAATGTGTTCTTTTGGTTGGGTTGGGTTGTTTTTTTTTGGGGGGGGGGGGGGGGTTTTTTTTTTTTTTGTCAGGCTGTCATGGATGGCCTGGTGGGAGTCATGTCTTTGTCTTTCCCTGAAATATGATAATGCTAGTATCCAGAGTAAGCAGCATAGTCTGGCACACACACTACTCACTTCACTGTAATTTTATGATATCCGTGTCATAGGATCTGGGTTGCATTACAAAGAACCACAAGTTAGAGTACAAAAGCATCAAGGAATGAGGATGGGAACAAAGAAAAATCACACAGAACTGGAATTTATGTAAACAAGAGAGCAGAATCCCATGCTGTGGGGAAAATGGAGGAAGAGCTATCTGTGCGACACTGGGGTAGCAGAAGGATGTGGCTAAGTCCAGGGTGCAGGCTCCTTCATTGGTTTAGACAGGGACAGTGTCTGCCCTTGCTAGAAAAGCATGGAAGAAAGAGAAAAAGATGTCAAGGAATAAAGAGAAGCCATGTGTAGTTAGAACAAAGGAGCAAATAAGAACAGGAATCTCTTTGTCCATAAGACAAGCCCAGACTGTACCAGACAAACATCCTGAATCTTGATGAAGTCAATTCAGCTTGCTGGTGCAGTGAGATATTCTCTAGTCTGAATAAAAAAATCACAGCCTGACTTCTACTCCTCTGTAGAATAGCCTTGCAAATAATACCATGTTATTTTGATTAAAGTAATATTTGAGTGATTTGTCTCCTGAATTGGAGAAATTTCCTCTGTTACCTGTTCCTGCCTGGTTTCTACACCTATCAGTAGTGCTGGGTTGCAAATGTTCCTACCGAAAGGAACGTTTCTATTTTGTAGTAATAATAAAAGAGTAATCCTGTAGCAGCATTTCTGAGGTTCTAAATACAGGCCGATTTCTAAAACGACAGCGGCGGCATTAGCAGAGGCTCCCCCTGTTCCCGGGAGGCAGCTGCGCGCCTCTGCTCTCCTCAGGCAGGCGGGGACACATTTCCCTATAAGCTGGCCTTCTGGAGCACGTCCCGGGGGGTAGCGGCGGCTGGGTTACTCGGCCGAAGCGAGCCACGGCCGGAGCCGGGGGATGGGTGGGGCCCCGCCCCCTTCCCGCCCCGCCGCCCGCTGGCCGGCGGGGGCAGCTCGGCGGGGAGGGCCCAGTCTCCTGCTCCCCCATTGGGTGGATTTGGATCCGCCGCGCCATTGGTCGGAGCGAGCGAGAGCGTGCTGCAGCCAATCGGAAAGCGGGCCGGGGCGCGCGGGGAAGCTATAAAAAGGGCCGGGCGCGAGGTGTAGCGGCGCGTATTTCACGTCAGTTCGGGCGGCGGCTGCGGAAGAGCGTCGGGAGTGATGTCCGGGCGCGGGAAGCAGGGCGGGAAGGCGCGGGCCAAGGCCAAGTCGCGCTCGTCGCGGGCCGGGCTGCAGTTCCCCGTGGGCCGCGTGCACCGTCTGCTGCGCAAGGGCAACTACGCGGAGCGGGTGGGCGCCGGCGCCCCGGTGTACCTGGCGGCCGTGCTGGAGTACCTGACGGCCGAGATCCTGGAGCTGGCGGGCAACGCGGCCCGCGACAACAAGAAGACGCGCATCATCCCCCGCCACCTGCAGCTGGCCATCCGCAACGACGAGGAGCTCAACAAGCTGCTGGGCAAGGTGACGATCGCGCAGGGCGGGGTGCTGCCCAACATCCAGGCCGTGCTGCTGCCCAAGAAGACCGACAGCCACAAAGCAAAGAGCAAGTAAAGCAAAGCTGAGGAGCGCTTCCACCTCAAAAGTAACCCAAAGGCTCTTTTTAGAGCCACCCACTTCTTCATAAAAGGAGCTGTAGATCCTAACAAAAAAAAAACCCAAACCCAAAAACCTCCAAAAACTTCAGAGTTGCTGTAAGATGATTAAAAAAAAAGTTGGGCTTAAACGTTACAAAATGACTTGTTAATCACTGGTAAATAGGTACTAAAACCTACAAGGTTTTATGTCGTGTGGAAGGAATTGTCCTGCTCTGGTCGGGGTGAGAATGACACAAGGTTGAAGGTTGCTGCACGAAGGAGCCTCCAGCCCCAGCAGCCCTCTCCTGTGTCAGCTTAGCCCTGTGTGAAGTTGAGGTAACTCACTGATGACTTTAAAAACAGCCCTGCCCCCTCTAAAAAACCTTTTGACCTACAGACATTTTTTTTTTCATAACAATAGGCATTCAGAATTATTAATTTTTAATACAGTTTCCTCATGGCTTTGTCTGAGCTGCTGTACCCATTTTCTGCCTGAAAGCTGGATGGGTACGAGAGCAATTTGTCATGGCTGGACAGTCAATTTGAGGTAAAAAGGACTGTTGCCAGTTTCAATTCTATCCTGTATACAGTGCTGAACGTTAGCATAAAGATGTTGAAGTAGAAACAAAAAAAAATCAGTGGTTATAGTTCAATAAACACATTTTAATAATTATCAGTTTGGAAACATAAAGTATTTGAATCATAACATTGTACAAAATTTTAGTACCACTGACAGTTACAATAGTAAGCAGTAACAAACAGTTTACAGGCCTCTGGCAAAACAAAGGGTTGTAGACAACAATGAAAATATCTGAGAATCATTGTTTTAATTCTCTATACTCTGAGAATTAAAATGCATTTATTTTTCATTTGTTTAAGCGTGATCTCGGTAAAGTGCAGATGACGAGTTTTCCCCTCTTGCTAGCAGCCAGTCATTTTAGCATAACAGATACATCAGTTGGATATGTTATTTTTAATATCACTTCCAATGCAGGAATCAGTCACTGGACAGTAAAAAATTGAATGTTTTGCAATCTGCTGTGAAAGGGGAGCCCTAACTGATAATTCGAGCAAGTTTTATTGCGTAGAAGTATCAAAAATCAGCTGCAGCAGTGTCTCCTTAGATAATGATGACTCAGATTTTCACCAATCAAGCTGTATCAAAATAAAAATGCCACTGAATTACAAAGCGATGGGGCACTGATTATAATTAATAACAAAAACCAGCCGTGTTAAGTTCTTATGTCACCTAATTTATTAAGAAAATAAATAGTTCTATAGCAGAGCACTAGGGAACCATGTCTGTATTGTGCAGGCTGAGCAACACAGTACAAGCTGCTATGCTGTAAAAAGTCATCTCCTTCTGGGGCACAAACAGCCCTTCACGGGACTTTAATCTGCTTCTCGCCTTGTTGCATAATGCACTAATTTAATTTATTTTAATTATTTTGAAAGGGGTAAAGGATTTTGGACAAAGAAGCTAATTTCTAATCCATATTCAGTGCTCAAGATGAGACTGTGTTACTTCCTTCTCTTTGAAATCAATTTGCGATTAAAATATCGATTCAAATCCTTGATTTTCAGCTCAGATTAAGAGAAGACCCTTTAAAGAATAATAATTAGTTACTTTGGAGATTTGGTTGCCCACGTCGCAGATTTTATTTAGAAGGAAAAACAAAAGTTTCTGCCTCCCGAGGTCTGTCCAGGTCCAGGACTCGGGGTTTATCGCCTCTTTTTTAACTCACCCGTTGCCTCTTCGAAGGGAAACTTTGCCGAGGGGAACAGCAGTCTCTCTTTTCCACGCCGCTGCGAACTGCGGGGGGGTGGGTGGCAGAAATTCTGATAAAAACAGGCTTTTTTGCCTCCTAAGAAACACAAAATGAGCGGGGAGAAGGGACCTTTCTGCCGTGCAGCGGGGCGGGCGCTGCAACGCACCAATCACCGCGCGGCTTCTCTCTATAAATACGAGGCCGCCGACTTGCTCCAGGCCCAGTGGTTTCCCCTGGTTCGTGGACGACGGCTGCCGCGATGTCGGAGACCGCGCCTGTTGCCGCTCCCGCTGTGTCTGCTCCCGGGGCGAAAGCCGCCGCCAAGAAGCCGAAGAAGGCGGCGGGCGGCTCCAAAGCCCGCAAGCCGGCGGGCCCCAGCGTCACCGAGCTGATCACCAAGGCCGTGTCCGCCTCCAAGGAGCGCAAGGGGCTCTCCCTCGCCGCGCTCAAGAAGGCGCTGGCCGCCGGCGGCTACGATGTAGAGAAGAACAACAGCCGCATCAAGCTGGGGCTCAAGAGCCTCGTCGGCAAGGGCACCCTGGTGCAGACCAAGGGCACCGGCGCCTCCGGCTCTTTCAAGCTGAACAAGAAACCCGGTGAAACAAAGGAGAAGGCAACCAAGAAAAAGCCGGCAGCCAAGCCCAAGAAGCCGGCGGCCAAGAAGCCCGCCAGCGCCGCTAAGAAGCCTAAGAAGGCAGCGGCAGTGAAGAAGAGCCCTAAGAAAGCCAAGAAGCCGGCGGCCACCGCGGCCAAGAAAGCAGCCAAGAGCCCCAAGAAAGCGGCCAAGGCAGGCCGCCCCAAGAAAGCAGCGAAGAGCCCGGCCAAGGCAAAGGCGGTGAAGCCCAAAGCAGCCAAGCCCAAGGCAGCCAAGCCCAAAGCAGCCAAGGCGAAGAAGGCGGCGCCCAAAAAGAAGTAAATTGACTGAGAAGAAATTATAGTCGTCTCATTTAAATAAACCCAAAGGCTCTTTTAAGAGCCACCCACTTAATCTCAAAAAGAGCTGGAACGCTACGGTAATCTGATTCACCAGCAACACCAAAACTTTGGAAAGTTATCAGTAGGAATTTGTACCGAAATAAGAAAGTTACCGTTTTCGAAACGCTACAGCCTGCATGGGAGACCCGGGCTTCCTTAAAGAGGAAGTGTAGGGAACTACGTGCAATTCGAGAGCCCCGCGATAGTAGCGGCGCTTGCCCCGCCCCCTCTTAATTGACCGGCGCAGCCGAGAGCGGCAACAGGAGGCGGCGGGGCCGGCCCCGCGGACCAGCGAGCCCCCTTCGCCTCTGTGCCCGGGGGGGTTTAAAAGTCCCGCGCTGGGCCGGGATTGGCCCCTTCCGCCCACCCAGCAGCGCCCCTCCTTCCCGCCAGGCCCCGCCCCGTAGGGCGGTGACCCCCCCCCGCCCTCCCGCGGCTGTTCCCGGTGCCGTCCCCCGCGTGGGGGGGGAGCGCAGGTCGCTCGGTTATGTACGGCACCGGATCGGCCCTCCTTCCCCCTTCTCACGGGCTCCAGGGCCGAGTTGCGTTGGGGGGGACTGGGAAATGTGTGCACCCGTGCCCCAGCTTCACCCTTGCCCCGCAGAGAAAGGCTCTCCCGGCAGCACGGCTTCTGCGGACGGAACTTTGCTTTCTCACCGGCGCGGCGGGGGAGGACGAGCTGTGGCCCCAAGCTCTAACACTCCCAAGTACCTTGCACATCGCCGACGGCCCCTAGCTTCACACCCACAGATTTTTAAAAAAAAAGAAACAGCTCCCCCCAAAAAATCAAGACACACACACACACAAAAAAAAAAAAAAANNNNAAAAAAAAAAAAAAAAAAAAGAGAACTAACTTCTGCACAAGTTTGGGCATTGGTGTTTTAAACCGGAAAAGCCTTCCTAAAAATACCCCCAATCTTTCCCTATTGCCTAATGGAGTACGGGCAGGCGGCTACTTCACTGAGAAAAGCGGCAGTATTGGGGAGGGGACCAGAGGGGGCCACACTAGAACGTATGGGAAAAAAAGAAACCAAGCTGCAAACATGCCTGGAAGATTTGCTTCATAAACTGCTTTCAAAATATTTATTAGTCACCATAAGAGGCAGAAATAAGATTATTTTTTATTTTACAGGTATAGCGCACAGCTAGGATTTTCTACCGGACCTATCGAAGTAAGAGGAATTAAAACCCTTAGAAAATAGAAGGGCACCTACCTTCCCCCGCAGGACTCCCGAGTTCTGAAAACAGAGAGGTGGGCAAAACACTAGGACAAAGTTGCTGCTGCTTTTTAACCATGTTCGAGACCAGAGCTGATAGTGTATACTCTTTTCTAAGTTTTAAACAACTAAGTATAACTCTATACACCAAGCATAGGCCGTTAACAGAGAGCCCTCCACGCTTCAAGAATTAAGTAGCTACATTTCAGCTACCTGAAAAAGCGAGTACTTAACTTTCTAGTGCTCTGCAAGTGAACAAGCTACTTACATACCTCCCAACAAAAACAGTAATTCAGCTCTCCTACTTGAAAAAATTGGTGGCTCTTAAAAGAGCCTTTGGGTTAAAACTGACGGTCCGAGGCGCCCTACTTGGAGCTGGTGTACTTGGTGACAGCCTTGGTGCCCTCGGAGACGGCGTGCTTGGCGAGCTCGCCGGGCAGCAGGAGACGCACGGCCGTCTGGATCTCCCGCGAGGTGATGGTGGAGCGCTTGTTGTAGTGCGCCAGGCGCGACGCCTCGCCGGCGATGCGCTCGAAGATGTCGTTGACGAAGGAGTTCATGATGCCCATGGCCTTGGACGAGATGCCCGTGTCCGGGTGCACCTGCTTCAGCACCTTGTACACGTAGATCGAGTAGCTCTCCTTGCGGCTCTTCTTGCGCTTCTTATCGCCCTTCTTCTGCGTCTTGGTCACCGCCTTCTTGGAGCCCTTCTTGGGCGCGGGGGCGGACTTGGCCGGCTCAGGCATAGCGAGAACTCCCAGGTTGTTCTGGACTACCAGAGTACCCGATAATGCGATTACTCCCTTATTTATAGGGGCCTTATGCAAATCTCCGGCCTCAGCGATCAGCGCTTCTATTGGATAACGGCGCCAGTGACGTCACTTCTCTTACGAACGGCCTTCTAATTGGTCCTTTTTAAATCCCACGCTAGTATTGGTTAATAATTGGAATCCCATCAGCCAATCACAATAAGCCCTTTCGCAGCTCGTCCTCTGCTGCCTGGCCTCGCCCCACCCCCGGGGTCACCCCGGAGCATCCGGGCTCGTGTGTCTCCTGCAGCTGCCTGCTCGGGCGGATTGGTACGTGCAAAGTGTCGTTATCACCAATTCTCCAGGAAAACAAAATAGAGACAATTGCTAGGGCTTTTGCTACTCTTTTTTTCCTTCAAAAAGGTATACCTGCACACTTCATGTAATAGCCTGCATTTGTAACGGCCACAAGTTACATGTAAAAGGGGAAAAAATACAACCAGAAAAGACATAGGGGCTCTGGAATACTAAGCTTTGTTAATTGTGTTTGAAATTAAAATTCTTTTGGCCCACAGAACGTGGCTTGTTTTTCAGGACTTTAAATGAGATGGAAGTTCTGATTTAATGTGTAAATTGAAAGAATGTGGACTTCTTTTGGAATGTAATAAATATCAGATGCATTTATTTAAGTCAAAGCAAGATGTTCCTGGTAATAAAAATCGTGGATTTAAAACTGAATTTTGAATTTATTGTGAATCAGAAATTCTGGCTGTTTTCTTCTTAATTGTTCCAGAAGAAAATACAATTGTTTAAACAGCCTAACATGATTTAATGGTATTAAGAATTCTGATGTTATTTTGTTGGATTTTTTTAAATATACGATAGAGGAACTGTTCTTTAATATAGTATTAACCTGTATGTTTAGAAAAGGGTTAATCATGATTAATTTTTTAATTAAAATTCTCTGTGGTCACATTATAAATTACAATTATAAATTCATTCATTGGTAGAGGAGAGCGCTATGATCCACTTTTAAAGGGATCCAGTTCATTTGTGGTTGAATGACATTAGGACTGGATAACTTGGTATCATATAGCCAGTGCTATAATGATGCTATTTCCTTTTGGAACCCTTAAGGGCCATTCAAAGTCTAGACTTTGTTGGTATCAGAGATGGATAGCATGGGCCTATACAAGAAGCCTATCTGGCACAGGGAAATGTCACTTAAGGTGGGTGAGACTGCTAAAATCACAACAAAACTAATTGTTTGAGGAGATTTGTAAGGATGGTGGGTGAGATTCTGGATACTGGTGCAAGCAATAAAAAGATCAATCACCTTACCAGGCTGGTTTTGCTTCTGCTTCTTTTTCCTTTTACCCTGCTGGGCAGAATTCTGGATGCAGAAAGATTTCCAGCCTATGTCCAAAACAGTGCTGTCTGAAGAAAGACAAGGGAAGAGTGGGACCTTTCTCCTTCCCAGTGAGTAAGGCTTGCTTGCAAGTGCTTCTGCTGTGCTTAACACCTAAACCGAGGGGACAAAAGCAGTCACCCATGTTGAGGAGAGCAGCTTCATGCTACTTCTGTGATGCTGGGACTCTCTGGTTTAATGTCCACTCCCCCCCCAGCCCTGCTCCCTGTCACCAGGAACAGGGATGGGATAGGTGCTCATCCATCTCCATTTGCTCTGCTTCTCCCACAGCTGCCTTTAGCAGCTCAGTCAGCTGGGAGAAAAGCTGGGAAGGAAGGAGGGAGCTGTATCTGCCTTTTCAAGAGAAGAAAAGTAGTTCTCTCTTTTCCAGCAAATTAAGAAGAGAAGCCAGAGTGGCCCATCTCTAAACATTTAACTCTTCACATATGCTGTGAACCTGATGACTTTCTTTTGGCATAAACATTACCTAGAAAAGCAGTTCACTGAGAACACCCCTGCCTGGTAACAGGAGTTCTGAACATTTGCGAAAATCCATGACTTGACATGCCACTCTGGGACAATCTCCAGTTTTGTCTCCACAATAGCAGATGAAGGCTGTTGTCTTGTTACACTGCTCTGAAAGACAAAATGTAGAATAACACAGGGCAATCTCAGCAATGTAAAATGCATAGGTCCAGAAAGCAAGAAAGCAGAGGCATTAAAAACAAAAGACCCCTCCCCCCAAAAAAACCCCAGCTTCTGCAAACACCCCCCTCCCCATGTTAATCCTTTTAAGTCTGTTGAACACTTCCAACAAAAATGACAGTTGATCCAGGTCTCAGAGATTCTTGGTTCTAACAAGTTTTGTAAAGATCAGCCATGGAGTAGAAAGAAATTCACGTTAGAGCCTCCGTTGAGGAAAGGTGGCTATTGTGAACTGAACAACTACTGCTTGGTTTTATCCTTCCAGCTAAAAAAAAATCTGTAAAAACAAACAAACAACACCCCCCCCCCCCAAAAAACAGCTGAATAATAACTGAAGGCCAGTCATTCCTGGTGCAGTGTGGTTGTGTGTGCTGCCCCTTCATAAGGAGGTACAACTGGAGAGTTCTGAAGGCAAAATAATTGGGAAGGGGAGTAGGGAGAGGGTTAGAAGATATTTATAAAGGGAACTCAAGTTCTTGGAAAGAACTGATTGTGGAAACTTCAACAATCATGGTAGAAGAGCTGAGTTTATTGCACTGTTTAGACAGGATATATGGAAAAGGAATCTAATTCATATTTCTCTCAACAGTCTGAAAAAACATGTTCACTAAAGGAAATGGATAGGAACCTGTTAACGACCGGTCACTCATCATCCATCCCACTTAAATAACAATGGTGTTTCCAGTGACTGACCAAGGTTTTGGAGCATACAAAAGAAATAATCCTTCAGAGTCAGGAAACCTAAGTGTCATGGGAAGGAACAGAGAAAAGGCTTCAAGAACAGCTCCAGAACAACTCAAGGATGTCAGAGTTTGAAGGAGTCACCAGCCTATGGCATGTTACCAAACAGCAGGAACTGTGGGACTCTGTCTTTTTCCTCTGGTTGGTGTATTTCTTCCAGGTGCACATGTTGTGCTACAGGCTGTCAGCTTTCTCCTATTCAGGTAACTGCTCCAGCTGGAAGTTTCTAGGAGGCAATGGGAAGACATAAAGGCAAATATCTGCTGTTAGTGTTTTGCCACCACAGCTCCTGGGTGAGCTCTGCATAGATTTTTCCAGAAAGTCCTCTTTCTTATTCTGAAATCTCAAGTCAGAACGATAATCCTCTTCTGTCTGTGCTTACTGCCTAAATGGACTTCAAGAAAAAAAATTAAATTTTTGAGTAGTATCGGCTCTAATTATCCCACCTTCTGCAGCTTCTTCAACCAGAAGTGCCAGAGGACCACTTATCTGGTATGGGAAGGTCAGACACCCGTGTATTATCTTGGGCTAACAGAGTACACCTTGGCAATGCCAAAACCTCCTGAAAAGCAAACAAACAAAAAACATTAACCAAAGCAAAGAAGCAGAGACAAAAAGATAGACTTTTAAGAGTAGTAGGATAAGTGTTGGAAATACAGATTGGTTTCTGAACATAATTTAATTTTAGTCTGGTGTATTCTGCTGTGGTAATCCAGAAAAAAGAACCAAGAAGTCCCATGAAAAGTTACAGAACAACTAGATCATCAACAGAAGGCACTTGGCACATAGCATTAGCGGTTATTACAAGTATACTGATAATGAGGTCCAGCTGTCTAGTGGTTCTGATTTTTTTGGAAAATTTCTGAAGTGCATGGTGCAGCTTAGAATCACATTGGCGAAGTCTGTTTTTAAGGTTATGGGTAGCTACTGTAGATCTTTTAGATGTCAAGACTGAAATATTAAACGTAATTGTACTATACGATGCATAGCTTGCCATCTATAGCTGCAAGTTTTCTAGCTTTGTAAATTGCTGTCAACTATCATCTGAAGACCTTAAAACTACTTAGAGAAGCAGTAAATATATGGGTCAAATTTCTACGGCATAAAAGAAGTGTACTGAAAAAGCCAGAAGGTGAAAGTAAAGGATAAAGGGGGGGAGAGGAAGTTGCCAAGCATTTTCTAAAATAAATGTTTGGAAACTTGAGATTTCTAAAGATGATTAAGATGAGTCAACTCATGAAGTCTTCTTCCCTCTGAGTGCAGATGTAGAACTACAGTTTAAAAAAATGTTTTGTGTCCAAAAAGTAAAAAACTATGTGAAGAAAAAAAAAACAGCAAAAGGAATACTTTGAGATACTATGTATAGATAAAGACCATGAAAACAAGAAACACATGCCCGTTTTTTAAAAGCACCTGAAGTAATCTAGATTTTTTTCATGAGTACATTAACAAGATAAAGAAATCAGTTCCTTCATCAGCACCTTGGTCCCATAAACACAAAAACCCCACGTGATCGTGCAAATAGAGTCCTGGGACACGCAACTGACTTAACGGCCTACAATAAAAAGGAACGTGTCGTTCTCACGGGGGAAAGAAAAAAAAAAGTTAGATTAATAATGTTACTCAGCACTCGTTATAAAACGGCGGATGAAGTCGAGCAAAGAGACTGCCACAACCGCCTGTGTGTCCTCCGCCCCGGCCCTTTGTTGGAGCGCCGCGAAATGGCGGC
>VYZW01035662.1:0-10467 GCA_013401315.1 Balaeniceps rex | reverse complement strand
AAAGCAAAAAAAAAAAAAAAAGGGCAAATAATGTGATCACAGCATTTAATGGAGACTTGGAATAAATTCTTCTGATTGTCAGGGGGACAATTTGTGGAATATTGAGCCAGAATCTAGGTGAAGCCAATTCTCACATCGTGCGAAAGATTGCACCCCTCCGGTTCAGCTGCTGTCCTATGCAGCACTCTGAACAGCACTGACTCTGAACAGCCTAAAGGCTTTTAGCGTGTGCTAGATTGTTATTGAAAAAGCCCTAAAAGCAGAGCCAAGAAGAGATGCAGAGCAACAATATTCAGCTTTTCTCCTCCTTTGCTAAGGGATTGTGATGTTAATAGATAGTGATTTGGGCAATTCAATCTAAGCTATTTAAAATTGGGTTTCTAGTCTGAAAAACTTGTCTTGACAGTTTCTAAAGCAGAGACTCAGAAGCTCCTCTACAAGGTAATTTCTTCCCTTGATCTCAGGGTGCATTGATGGTGGGTATCAATGTGCTAGACTGAGAAGCCCTCTGCTAAACTGCTTCCACTTTAAATATTAAAGTATTAACCTGGGCTAAAGTGGTTGCTAGCCTAGAACAGAATCTGCTGACCTCTCACACCTCTCACATAGATGAGTCAGCAATCAGTTCTAGAAACATTATAGTAGGAAAAAAATTTTCAGTCTCAGCAAATTAGTATCTGACAGCTATTCAGGTAGTACTGGAGCAGGAACAAAGGACAGAAGCAGAAATGCAAGATCATTCAGTTAATATAGAAATCTACTTCCTTCAGGGCATGCCATCAATATCTGCTGGACATGTCATGGAAAGGGAAGGAAGGGAACTCCATGGACTTTCAAAGCCAGCAACTCCTGACAAGTGTGCAAGGCAAACGTTGATGTCTTATCCAGGAAACTTTGACCACCATGCTCCTGTGGGGCAACACCACTTGCCTGAAAACACCTCTGGGGTAAAGCCCCAGCTTGGTTTTTAATGCAAACTTGTTAAGATGGTATTCTTCTTCTTGACATAGAAACGATTCTTGGTTTTCCTGACCTCTAGGAACTGAAATGATTAATTTAGACTAGACTCCGAGATTTTGGGCAACTACATTTTGGTGAAAAGAAAAAATCAGACCTAAGAGCTGGCAAAAAAGCTTATATATTACTTCTTTATACCAAGGGTTTCATTTCTACAGTGGTCTGAAAAAAGTGGCTTTATGATCAGATTGTATTGGCAGCTATTCTGTGACAGACCTGTTATAATCAATTCATGTTTCTTTTCCTTGCATACTAGAAAACATACCCAAATATGTCTTTAGAATAAGCTTCATTTTCTGAAGGCTATCTTACTACACAGAACATTTTGTACAGCCTTCATAATGTCAACAAAGTGTTGCCTTAAGTCCAATAAGCAGTAGATTTATTGAAAGTGACTTGTGCAGTCAATATCTGGAATGAAACAGCTAGTTTCATCTTGTCCAATTTTTACATTACTCTTCATTTTCCCAGGGAACTACAAAGTCGAAACACTTTCAGTAAAACACTTCCTTGTAAAATGATCTGTTCTATCTGTCACTGAGAAGGAATACATTTTCACTGCTTTAGTATCAGACTATGCATCCTTCATTTTATTTTAATTCAGCCACTGGAACCCTAATGATCGAAGCCATTTCAGATGGTACCATCAGTTATAACAGCCATCTCACTCACAAATGAAGGATGAGTCTTTTTCTCTACTACTTAGAGACCAGCGATAATTCCCAGACCTCTTCTCTGTAGACAAATAATACTTTACCTTTCATGTGCCCCTTCCATTTTTATAACTGCTGCAGTTTTATGACTTTTTGTAGACCTTGGTTATAATAACTTCATATTTTTGATGCCAGCAGCCCCAGGACAGTCACAATCCAATCATTCTGCTTTCATCTACTTTGATTAATATGATTGTACACAATCCTGATTTCTAGAAGGAAATTCTGCAGAATACAGATTGTCTCTAAAAGAGTTGATTTTCCTTTATGAAGTGGGTGCAGCACGTTATAGATAGCAGCAAACTATGCTGGAAACAATATTTAACACCTTAGCAACTGTTTTGATACTGTTCATCAAAGCAAGTGGAACTGCGCTTGGATATTTTTCATATGTTTATCTTCTGTGTAGAGCATTTAGTCATTTGTAGTTAAATTTGTTATGTGAAGGAGAGGCAAGTTATTAGCAAATTTAAAGAAAATTGCTGTCCTACATAAGGCAGGCATACCCATGACTAACTTTTGAAAGCTGGACATTTCTATCAAGTCTTGAGCTTCCTACTACTTAGATAAGGAAACTTAGCTCCCTCAAGATGGCAGCTGAAACAGACAAGACGCTGAGCAAATGCTGTGTTAAAACAGCAAAGAGGAGAAGAAACACTGGAGACAGGATGTCTGAAATTCTACTCTTTGGGTTAGTTGTGAGAAAATTGAACATATAGCTCTCTCCAACCCTTTAGGTTCTGCAACACCTTTTTTTTTTCCCACAAAAAAATAGTTATTCATCTTTTAAACTCCCCCCTGCCCCAATATAGCTGTCACGTAGGGAGGCTGTGCTACTACTCCCCCCTAGTGGTAATTCGAGTAGTTCAATCCTTCCTTCTTACCTTGCCGGGAGCATGGTAAAATGCATGTGGGCGTTTCTTACAAAGGTTATCTTCCACCTTTCTTGAAATAGTTCTGGTGTATTGAAAATATTTCCAAGATTGATATGACATCTGGTTATATTCACGGTGGAATATTTTTCTCCATTAATGCCAAAGGTCTCTAAGATCTTAGTGAATAAGTTTTTACAGGCCTCAGATGACCATGTAGGGGAGAAGAAAATCTAGTTTTCCTCAGCAGAGGTCATGGCTACATAGTATTGCAACCCTTGTATTGCATCTCCCTTGTTGTCTAGAAAATGTGCTTTATATCTTAAATTCCTTTTTGCATCTTATATTCTACAGGGTCTCAAGAGGCATAAATTGCAACCCTGGAAAGTGCAACAAATAAAGAACTCCAAAAATATAAATACTTTCACATTAAGAAGCATGTGACTGTAATCTCGAAGGATGTGTAATGATAGTACTACTTGATAGAATGTCCTTAAAGAAATTACTGTCACTAGAAATGTCTCTGTAAGAATAGAATTATTTGTGCAAATTTGTTGGCAGGCAGAAGGATTTTAAATTCTTAGAAAATAAAGCTACTTTTTTCTCACTGTCTAAAGCCACGTATTCAAAACACATACTAACGAGTCCAGATCATTTACTAACCACCTTGACAGGCTGTTTCCTTTCCATCTCCTATAACGAATTTACCTCGCTGCAGAGTTAAAAGATGCATGTGGCAGAACCGAAATAAGGCAATTCAGAAATTAAGTCTATTATAGTTGTTTACACACATATTTAGATTGTTCTTATGATGACACCTCTTTTCACTTTTTATCGGTATGTGTGCCCAAACACCAGGGAAACATTGTAAGATTAAGAGTGCTTGTGTGAGCACTCCTCTAACACTAATCCAGCTATTTCCAGTATTTCAATATCCTCTGCATATTTTTGCAAATCACTCTGCCACACGGTATTTTATGTGGAAAAAAAAGTAAAACAGTAAAATTACCTCTACTCACTCACGTAACTTTGGTTAGAAACCTTTTTTCCTCCTTGCCAATTTTTAATGAGGCTCTCTTTTATAAGACATGATACTGGAACTGCTGTGGTCTAAGCTACAACTATGCATTATCTTCATTACCTTTAAAGTGTTTGCAGATGTCTGGCTTTGTTGGCTGGCAAGTAAGGAAGGCAACACAGTGCCCCACTTCTCAAAAATTAAAATTTTCTGGCTCTAAATTTATTTGACTATTTCCCCACACGCCAGCCCTCTAAAAGTACAAGGAAAAAAAAAAAAAGATAGAGAAAAAGGAGCTTTTTCATGCATTTTAAACTGAAACAAAACCATTCCTATGGGAGGGGGGAAGACCCAAAAACCCACTGTTGCCTGGACTGCCTATCACCAAACTGTCAAAAAGAATTTCTCTACTTTTTTATTTAAAATGTAAGACTGGAAACATGCTGGCCTGTATCTAAGAGGTTTTAAAGGAACTAGGAATGGATTTGAAATGCCATATGGGTATATCTACATTTGGTAGCCTACATATGAAGAGAACCTAATCTAAATTTATAAATAAAGCTCATAACAAAAAGGAAGAAGTCATACAGGTTCATTTTTGTTATCAGCTTCCTGACAGCTGTGTCTGACTGCTTAGAAGCAACTGACAGCACAAGTAGCTTTCTAGGTATTGACCTTGAGAACCTAAAATTGAAAAATGTAGTAGGTCATCCAGTTCTCCTGTCACCAACCAGCTTTGAAGTTGTCTCCAAGTACACTCCATGGATGAAGGCTCTGAGGAATTACTAACTATTATATCAAGAAACTACTATATCAGCCAGCAACAGGATGTTGCATTGTCAGCATCACACCAGGGCATAGCTCATAGATAGATCTACTAATACTGAAAGTGACTGTGGACAGAAATTGAGATAATATTGTCAAACCTGTCTACAGTCTTTGACAAAGTAGATCACAGAGCAGGAGCATCACTCTTACATGACCTGCCTATCAGCAGCAGACAATCTAGTACCACGAACTCTCAACACAATTAAAGATGTAAAAACTAGAAAGGATACCTCACCCCCTAAAGCCCTTCCATGGTATTTAAAAAAGCACACCATGCCACTCCACGCCACACCACACCACACCCCCTTCAGCTGCAAGAGAGAAGCAGAATATACAGGGGAGATGTCACTTCAACCCACAACTTTATGATAGTAGTGCTCAGCTGTGCACCAGTTATCAGTAGCTTCCAATAAAAAAAATCATTAGTGATCATTTGCCTAAAACAATTAAAAATGGTGGCAAGAGAATCTGATTTCATCCTGGGAAACCAGAAATTAATGGGATTTTAGGACAATTAGGGTTTTTTTATATTTTCTGAGACAAGTAAATTTATTCTGTAGTACTTATGACAGTTTACTAAAACACTCTGAGAAAAGCAGTGGTTGTCACTAAGGGCTTGTAGATGATGAGTTGCCAGCTAGAGAAAGCAGAATATAATACTGTCTTTAATGAGAGGACTAGAGCAAGCTGCACATCAGTGTAACTTTGTACATAAGAAAAAGTTACTATGGCCGTGAGGTGGGTTGACCATGGCTTGTGCCCACCAAGCCGCTCTATCACTCCCCCACCTCAGCTGGACAGGGGAGAGAAAACATCACAAAAAACTCATGGGTCAAGATAAGGACAGGGAGATCACTCACCAATTACTGTCACAGGCAAAACAGACTCGACTTGGGGAAATTAATCTAATTTGTTGCCAATCAAATCAGAGTAGGATAATGAGAAATAAAAACAAATCTAAAATCAACTTCCCCCCACCCTTCCCTTCTTCTTGGGCTCAACTTCACTCCCAACTTCTCTACCTCCCCCCCCAACTGGTGCAGGGGGATGGGGAATGGGGGTCATGGGCAGTTCACAGCTCCTTCCTCCTCACACTCTTCCCCTGCTCCAGCATGGAGTCCCTCCCATAGGACACAGTCCTCCACGAGCATAGGTCTTTGCCATGGGCTGCTGTTCTTCAAAAAGTGCTTCAGCATGGATCCTTTCCAGGGGGTGCAGTCCTTCAGGAACAGAGTGCTCCAGCGTGGGTCCCTTGTGGTGCCACAGCTCCTGC
Source organism: Balaeniceps rex (assembly GCA_013401315.1). NCBI lineage: Eukaryota > Metazoa > Chordata > Aves > Pelecaniformes > Balaenicipitidae > Balaeniceps > Balaeniceps rex. The sequence goes on along the minus strand of VYZW01035662.1, from coordinate 4,746 downwards.
CAGGAGCCTGCTCCAGCGTGGGCTTTCCATGGGGCCACAAGGCCTATCCACCTGCTCCAGTGTGGGGTACCCCGCAGTCTGCAGGTTGGATATCTGCTCCACCATGGACCTCCATGGACTGCAGGGGGACAGTGTGCCTCACCATGGTCTTCACCACAGGCTGCAGGGGAATCTCTGCTCCAGCACCTGGAGCACCTACTCCCTCTCCTTCTTCACTGAGCTTGGTGCCTGCAGAGTTGTTCCTCTCACATGTTCTTCCTCCTCGCTTCAGCTGCAATTGCAATTGAACATCTTAAATATGTTATCACATAGGTGCTACCAGCATTGCGGATGGGCTCGTCCTTGGCCAGTGGCAGGTCTGTCTTGGAACTGGCTGGCATTTGCTCTATCAAACATCCTCATTCACATATTCTCACTCCTCTCTCCCGGCTGCCATTGCACAGCAGTTTTTACCCCTTCTTAAATATGTTATCACAGAGGTGCTACCAACATCACTGGCTGGCTCAGCCTTGGCCAGCAGTGGGTCTGTCTTAGAGCCATCTGGGACTGACTCCATTTAACATTGGGGCAGCTTCTGGTATCTTCTTACAGAAACCACCCAGGTAGACCCCTGGTACCAAAACCTTGCCACATAAACCCAACATAGGCAGGTAGCTAAGAATCTAGACATAGGAATGAGTTCATCAAGAATCTGAAATTGTCAGGAAAAAGTAGTGTTATTCCTGCCTTATGTCCTATTCTAGTAAAGTAAAAGCTCTTTTATCTAGAGGGGATTGGGATATGTGTTACACCTTTATTTCAGTAGTTTTTTTGATGAAGAATCATCTAGATGAATTTGCTCTAAATTAGGCATAAGATTTAAATACCTGCATACTTTCACAGAAAATATGATTATTACATCTATTTGGAAGAGTCTAAATACTTTGGAAGAGGGGGTTAAAATTAAGAATTGTTTTTATAAATTTGAGAAATTCTCTAAGAAAATACTTCGGGTGATGATAAGTGCTTGTTTTATACTGATAAATGCACAGGAAGCAGGATTAAAATGGGCTGGAGAGTGACAGACTGTAACAGTTTTGCAAAAAGCTACCTGGAAGCTATAATAGAGTAAATCATCAAGGTAGACCATGTTATAGGGGAAAGAAAAAACCCCCAAACACCAGTCACAATGTGTACTAAGGATAAACATGTCTGTCTGCAGCATGAATAACATAATCTTTTTCTATTCAGTGTATATTATTTAAAGAAAAGTATCTTTTTTAAAAGGCTCTGCCCTTTAAAAAAGACATGTGTTAGTGAAGACAATCCAGTGAAGAGAAACAAGAATGATCAGAGGTTCACTAAAAATTATATGAGGAAAAAAAATAAATAGATTTGATCTTCAAGACTATAATGAAGAACAAATTGTAGCTAAATAACTTCAGATTTTGTTAGCCAAACACTAACAAAAAATGGTCTTTTAAGATATTCTTCAACACAAATTGGTCTGATGCTAAAATATGCCTAATTTCCGTCCACTGTTACTGACAAAATGTCAAGACTTTTAATAGAATCTAGTTATGAATAAAGAAAATCTGTTTGAAGAATGAAATAATTTTAATTAGAAAAGAAATTGCTTTGAAGAACTATGACTTTTCTTTCACTTTCCAAGGCAAGTAAATAGTCCTTACAATATCCAAGTGGCCCAAAGCATTGGGTTCTTATTTGAATCCTCTTTAAGAACAGTTAAATGAAGAGACTCATTTTCATGTAACTTCCAGTGTATTCCTCTGCTTTCAGTTTGCTGGGAAGCTTTAATCTTTCTCCTATGCAGAGGATCCTGCCACCCCCAGGTTAGACGACTGCAGGTCAGTGCCTCTGAATCTGTGTGTCAAGGTTATGCACAAATTCCAGCTGGTACAAATGGTATCTATCACCTCCTCCATATTCTAGCAATCATAAACACATCAGGCTCTGTTTGCTTCAATTAAGATCAGGTTTCTTTGCCAATACAAGGCCTAATTTTTAAAGTAATTCATAGATGAGTCTGCCTACTTTTAAGACTGACTTCTGACCTTTAAATGACTTCAACAGCTGCTTTTTTTTTTCTGCGACAAAGCAGGTCACTGAGCAGAATGAAGCATGTAACAGAAGAGGGTGGAAAATTTTCTGATGAAAAGTTTACACATGGAGGAGAAAAAAACATTCAAGAGGTAGTCAGGAAAGTTCAGCTAAGTCTTTTATAGGTAATGGCATGCATGTCTTGTCTTCTGTTTCCTGCCCAGATTCCCTACCATAACCAAGGATACAATTAGCAATAGAGGGAAAGGAGGATCAGGTGTGACTCTGGAGGGACTTTTTTTCTTATATGAAATTCTTATGTAAAAGACATTCAGCTGGGGAGTAGACAGATAGCTAGATAGACCTGCCTTTGGTTCTTGAGCATTGCAGCAAATGGAAGCACAGGAACTCTCATGAACTGGAGTATAATCTCCACACATTTGCTGTGCAGTAATTAATCCACTGCTTAGCACCATGATCCACTGTGCAAAGTACATATGTAACAGGGATAAAGAACAGGGACTTCACTAGATTGAATTTATGCACAGTAAAGAAAGGAAGGGAGCAATAAATTGTGTATTTATGTAACTCACATGTGCCATGAATGTCATATCAAATGTAAAGAAAAAAGTAATTAATTCTCACAATTTCTTTTAGCTGCTGACATGTATTGTTCAAAAATAATGCTCTTACTTGCATGATTGCAGTCATTCGCCCTACTTCCTACACCCACTGCTGCAAAGGAGGAACAGCAAATTAGACCTACTGTGTATATTATATTTTTTCTGTAGTATTGCCTATAAGCTCTGTAAACACAATTTTCCTCAGGAATAAAATATGTCCTCACTGTTGTGAAGAAAAGTTGGAGTTGCTCCACAGTAACTGAGAGCAGAATTTAGTTTGTTGTCTTTCCAGTCCTTAAAAATAATATTCCAAGTGGGATCACATTTACGACAAAAGAATGGCAGTCATGACAGCGTGGCTGCTTTTCAGTTTGTTTGTTGTTCTGAGTCATTGCTCTGTAGACTCCTCAAGTCCAGAAGGAGAAAAAGAATATGCTTTAATGGTTTCTTTCTCTCTGCACCCCAGCATTTTAAAAGAAAGCCTAAAACTAATTTGAAAAAGTTTTCAAGCTAGCTTGAACAGCTGGTCATTGCATTTAACCTTTGCATGTGTAAGCATGTTTGATGAGAAGAACAAGCAAACCCATTTATTTTTATCCTTTATAAATATTTCTTGAAAAACATGAATACAAGAAATTGTTTCTTGAGAGAAATTCTAGGAAATGGATGCTGTGGCTGTGTCAGTGAAGAGTATCTGAGACTAAAGAAGTAATATTCTGTTTCCCCAATTCACTTGGCGTATAGCAGTTATTTTCATTAGGAAAATGTTCATAGTGCATTTTACTGAACAGTGGAAGTATTGTCTCAGTGGGACAATATTCAAGTTTCTGGAAATAAGTTAGGGTGATTGGCCTATTTTTCTTAGGTCCTTTTATGACATTTCAGGATAAATCTGTAGGGGAGCTTTTCTGCCAGTGTACTACTGACTGAGATTAGATTAGGGATCTGTGTGAGAAGAGGTTTGGGTAGCAGCTGGATCAGAAGAGGACTGGAAATGAACAACTTTTGTAGGAAAGGCCTATATTGTCCCTTCCTGATGCTGAAGTATAAGGAGAAGTCTAAATCACTTCTTTCTGATTCATCATTTCTGTAGTCAATCCATAGGCAGATAACATAGGTTACACTGTTAAAGACACTCATTTTGGAGTATAACGTGGCTCACTGGCTGCATGATATAAACTCATATTTTTGCCCATGAAGGCTAAATGTCTCCAGTGTGGCTGCATCTCTATCACATTCTGTTTGCTCCAAATTTCCTACTGTATTCATGTGTTGTCCCCTAGCTCTCCCATATAAGAAACTATGGAGGACCAGCACACATACTGAAGTGTTGCAACCACAATATTCCCTTGCTATGGTTTTGATCTATGCCAGGCAATGCTGTGGACAGCTTTCAAGGACTGTATGGGTCAGATGGCATTCCCAGTACATAGTGTAGATGACAGCGCACTGGTTTGGATAGAGGAAGGAGTTTAATGACTGTAATACGTAATGCTATTAGTGTGTGTAGGGGGCAGATCAAACTATCCCTGTAACCCTTCCTCTGTTTAACCTCAGAGTTAATTACTTAGTTTCCTCCAGATACAGCCCTGGGCAAACTGACATACAGGTCATGTGAATAAACAGGAGACCTTGAAAACAAAGTGGGGAGCTACTGGGCAGTGTAGATGCACCACAGAAGAATATCTGTGGTGAGAACAGTCTTCACTGCCCTCACTGGACACGCTCAGACACGTAGTAAATGGAGTGTTGTAAGACTGATCAAATGAATATATGAAAGACCAAATTGATACACTAATAGCATTTTTAGGACCTTAGCAACAAAGTTTATGTCAATTATGTATGTTCAGCATACAGATCTCTAGAACCATTAGGAAATCTGAGAGTTAGGCCAGAATGGAAATCTAACCGGGATTCAGGCAGTAGCCTCTGTGGACAATAAAGAACACTCTGAGCACTTATAAATATAGCCATATAGATTATTTCCCTCAAGAAATTAAGTTTTCAGTCCTTTCTTTTAAATTATGATTGCTAAATAAGAAGCTGTTTCGTGCCACACCTCTTCCTTCATTTTAAGTCTAAT
>VYZW01035657.1:5447-19210 GCA_013401315.1 Balaeniceps rex | reverse complement strand
ACTGGGCTGTGCTTTGTGTAATATCGACAAGATAGGTTGGCCCAGTGTGTTTCTTCCACTCAGCGATCTTCTGAGGCTTGTGGTCCTCTGTAAAATGCAAACTTGAGAGAAAGCAATCCTAACACAACTGTTACTAGTACCAAAAAAAAGTGTCCTAAGAAAATTGCTATTCACAGGAATAAGAACAGATTAGAGTGTATTTAACAAACCAGTAGAACTGATACGTTACCATTAAAAAAAAAAAAAGTAACAAAAATGAAGACAAAACACCTAATAACTGCCCTAAGGAAAAAACCCCTTTGATAGGGTTCAAGCACAAGAAAATACTTGGCCTGTTTTGAACAGCAGTGTTTTTGTAACATGCTTTTGTTGGATCACAGTCTTCTCCCTCTCTTCTCTGTTTGATCTAAAAGTCCAACTGTGTTAATTTAACAAATTAATGTAATGCATTAAGCTTGTAATATGATTAAAGGTATTACTCGAACTTTACAGAAAGAGTGTTTTTTCTTATTCTGTTAGGAGTTTTTCCCTGCAATTGCAGATGCATACAAAACTGTAACTACACCTGGTTGAAAATTTAATCTATTATTTTTCCCCTGTGGGGAAAATGCAAGATGTTTTGAAGAAATACATTTTTCAATGGACATTTTTCTGGGAAGGCCTTTTGCATGAGGAGAAGAAAAAAGACCCCTTGCTGTCCCAGAATGGTTGCTAGCCTGGTGTTTTTGGTGTGCCTCCGGAATGTCAGAGCTCTGTTGTTGTTGGAGAAGGGCCTGGAAACCTGGGTTTCCGGTACTCTGTGTGAAAGTCTTAACGATCAGACTACTATCTATCTGGAAAATGATCATGCCGCCTAGTTTTTCTTCTCCTCTTTCCTTTGTTATGACCTCCTTTCCCCAAAAGAAAATTAAAATAATTTAGACATACCTCTCTTTAGTCTAACACAGAATAAAAAAATTTCAAAACCTCTTTTCATCTCTCCAAGAAAGAGATATTCTTTTCTAATCAGTCTTAACAGTAATGCATAGATCCATTGCTTACATTGTCTAGTAAAGAAAAAACTATAACAACGATACAGAGTTTCCCCCTAGCAATGAAGTGAAACAACTGTACATGCATGGGAGAAAGGCGCTGTAGCTGTGGCTGAAGAACTCTGTTTGGAGCAATGGAAAATTCTTGCATTTATTCTGAGTCTTGCAAAGAAGCATCTTGCTGTCTGTGCACTTGTATATGTACTTAATATTTTGCTCTATTTACGCATAGTGAAAGCTAGAACTAATGTTGACAATGTGAGAGCTGCTTTAAAAAATACAAAACCAAACAGAAAAAAACAAGTGTGAGGAAAAAATCCTGTTCATAAAGCCAAAGTGACTCTATGGAAGAATAAAAAAATAATCAATCTGATACATCTGAATTCCTCTCTTCCATTCATACAAAAACATGCAAAACCTTAGCTTAATTTTGTTGTCGACTATTACAGCATCTCTTTTGAAGTACAAATTCTAACTGAAATCAGTAAAGTGTCTTTCAAAAAGTGTAGCGTGCATGCTAAGATATTACAGATTTTTTTTTATTTCCTTGAACACAGGTATGTCTGATTTTCTTTCAAGCTTCTATCAGTGGGGAAAGAAAGGTGATGGATGGATCATGCTCCCATAGGATGCACCTCATTTTTAGTACTTAATGTTTTAATATTCATCACTTAAATGTTTTTGGGTGTGCTTCTGAATCATTACTCTGCAAAAAGAAACAGACATAGCCGTCCACCTCCAGATGGGTTTCCACCTTGTTTAAAGTTTGGTGGTTTTTTCCTTTATTCTTTAGAAAAGGTCATTTTTAATTAGATTCTGCTTTCCAGATAAGCTGCTCTTCATTTTTAATTCAAGGGAACAAGAGGAGGTAGCATTGGGGTATATTTGATCTCTTTGAAATATTTCAGTCTGTCTTTAAAAACTCACAGCACTGTAACTTTCTCTTGAAAGGCTGCTGTGACATTCAGATGTTTGTTGGCTGTACTTGAAAGTGTGCTTTGGATACTGTTTAGAAAAATCTAGTGCCCAGTAAGTGCAATACACAATAAAAGGAAGTAATGCTCAAGACCTATTGTGTGTGGATTGCTGCAAACTGCTTTTCTCTTAATGCTTTCAGCTTGTTGACCTGGAGAAAAGGTTGTTTCTACATTTTATTCCAATTATCTATGTGAAATTCTTCATTTCAGGTCCTTTTTGGTTTTGCTTTGACCTGTTTTTACAGTTTTTATTGCTGCCTGTTTAACATGTGTGCAGTGAACAGCTGCACTACTGAGTTCCTGCAGATGTTGTGAGCCAGTATGATTTTTATAACCGCCTCTATGATGTTCAGTCATGGAAGCCTTGATTTAGGAAAAAGAAATCATATTTAGTCATGGATGTCTTCAAATGTCCTGACCTAGACCTAGAAAAATACGGTATAGTATTTTCTGGCACTCTCTGCATTGAGCTGCCTCGGATGGTTTTCTTCTGTGGCTCCTAAACACATCAGATATAGTTTGGAGCCATCCAGAAATTGCAAGTTCCAAGTTCCTTTTCATATCTGCAGCAACCCTATTAATGTNTATTACCAGCTGACTGACTTCTGAGCTTAGTTTTACTGAGGGTTTTAGTGGGCTGTTAACGACTACAGGAATGGCTTTTTTTGAATTCCTGATTTGGGGGGGAATTTTGCTTATCGGATCACCTCTTTTTTCCTGATTCCTTCATGTACGAACTTGCACTAAAGGAAAGCCATCTCTAACTATTTTCTTTATTATGAGTTCAAAATAGCTATTAGTCTGAAAATAATTTTAGAAAGTGTATTCCACTGTTGAAGTAGTGGCCATGACACGACTATTTTGTATCTGTACTTTTGTGTAAGAATTTCATATATTTAAAATTCATAATTGAGTTTCTTTTCCAGATAAATTTCAGAAAGACAAACCTTAAACAATCCTGTATCAGTCTGCTTATCTGGGAACCAAGTCGGATGTTAGGGCTGTATCATAGTGTGTGTCTGGAGGTGGGAGTTAAACTGCAGTGGCAATCTTTTGCATGGGTGCATTATGCAATTGTTTGCAGGACTTGGTATCTTGCTCTGTATAGGTTTCAGCTGGGTTTAATGTTCTCCTTACTCTGGAAAAGTAAAGTGTTTTCTGTGGCATGTCCTAGACCTCTTTCTCATTTCTCATATCTCTACCATCAAATCACTGTATCATAGGTATATAAGTAGGACTTCTTTTTCTTTTTATGGCAGTTGCTAAATAATGCTGCCAACTTTGTCGAGACAGAAATGTAATCAACGTTCTACACAGCATTTTTTAGAGACTGAGATTGAAAAGGAAATAAACAACAAAATCATCACTGCTGGTCAAGAGTTGCAATGAGGTGTTTTCCAGGGGAAAGAATAGTAACAGTAAAGCCAGGATCCATTGGCCCTATTCTCTATGCTGATGCACAGCATTGTCTTTTTGTTCCTTCCTTATGCCCCACCAAAAAACCTCGGCTGCAGGCCCCTCCAGTTTTGGGGGAATTAGAAATATAAAGATTTGATCTTCACTCTTTAAAAGTAATTTTCTAGCTCTTNTGCAAAATGGCAATTTTTTTTTTCAGGTAAAGGCATCAGACAAAGGCCCCATGCCACCTAAAATTAATTGCTGATAAGAAATGGGGCACTTAATTTGTCTGGATCAATTTTGTGCCTGTTAAAGATTTATGGTATGAATCTCAAACATTTTTGAAATGTATTTAGTGAATAATTGTTTGCAAAGACCTTGAATGTGCCTCAAATCAGATGCAATGTTTCAATGCAGCAGCATTATTAACAATATCATTAGAGTAATACAGAAATGGCAGCACTTAAATGCATCTACCACAAATCTGAAATGATGGGTTTGTTCTGAGTACATATAAACATAGGGGAAATAGATTGGTGATATTTATTCATGATGTACAAACTGAGATCAAAAATAGTCCACAGGTTTATGTTAATATAAATTGAGACAAATTCTAGGTTGGCAACACTGTTTGACCTAAAAGCTGTCTGAGCAAGGCAACTAATGTTTATTCTACCTCTAATAAGAAGTCTATACCTGCTGTTGAGGAAAGACAAAAGGTTTGGGTCTGGGTGTTTTTGTTGTTTAAGTAACTTATTTTTACAATAATTCATAGATCCTTCATCACTTTCTGATATGGAAAACAATATACATCCTCATTAGTTCATGGCACAATGATTTTTAACTTATTTTAAAAATCTGGTAAACATGCTAGAAAATGATCAATATAATATAATTTCTGAAGATAACTAATTATAAGACCCTTAACCAATGTACCTGAAAAATGTGGTAGCAATCTGTCTGGTTTTTAACCAGAGAACTTTCTTATCTAGATGCTGACTTTACTGCGCAGATGAAACTGCTCTCAAAGAATGATAAATATTTCTCAGTATGGGAAGATTGTTTTTACATGTCTGACGAACAACTCTCATATGCAAAAAAAAAAAGAATAGAACTGCAACTCTGTTATTTCACCTGCTCTTCTTTTAGAAGTGTCCTTTCTTGTTTGCTGACAACTCCCACTATGGAGCACTTGTCCACAATCCCAGGAATTACTATTAACTCCCCAAGATGGGGGTGGGAAATTAGAACTGGTGAGCAAGGGCTGGAAGGGTACCAGCTGGAGGATATGTGTGACAGATAAGAATAACAGGAAGAGAGAGAGAAAAAGAAATGGTCAGCATTTTTGGCTTTCTAAAAGTGGGGTGCAGATGACTTGCTGTTATGTTTTTGCAATGTCTTTTTTCCAGACTGCTGGCTTAGTCAGCCACATCTTTAATTTGCCCTGTTTATAACAGCTGCTTCTGCTGCTACCACAGAAAGAGAAATTATAGTTTCCAAGCCTTCATTTCATCCCTCTTACCTATAATCCTCAAGTTCCAGTCTGTCTGACCACTTGACTAGGCTTTTTTAATTAGCAGGTCTTTTTGGGGGCCCTGAAATGTGTTTTGCATATATGGAAACACTAAACAGCCTTGGAAACTCTTGATGAGATGAAAAACATCCTGCTGGGAATATAAAATGGCACAAAGTGCCTAGAATAATGATTTCCATAATTGAGATTTTCATGTGCTGTATTAGAAGGCATCATTTACCTAGGGTCCTGTTCTTATGATAGGAAAAGAAAAAAATATTTAGCCATTTAAACTTGTCTGTTTAATTCAGTCTCTACACTGTTTTGTTGATTCCTCTGAAGGTTTACGGGTTTGGCACGAAAAACACAAAAAGCCTGAAATGAAAACTAGCATTCAAATATTTCTGCGCAATCTGTGGTTTGGATATGCTTACTTGATTTGCCCAAATGAGGCAGGTGGAGTTTCATAATTATCTTTTCCTTGTACCTGAGGAACTGTGCTGCCTGATCATTTGGCTGAGGTGGCACATTGTTAATGAAGTGCTAATAAACAGCATAATTTGGGAAGGTACACTCTTCTGTAGAAGGTAATAGCTCTCTCTGCTGTAAGTATCTTAATGTAATCAAAGAAAACAGCTTGTTTTAATCATTTACTAATTGTATGGCACAACCAACTAATCTCTGGGATGTACCTTGGAGACCCGATAACATGTTTCATCGACTTCTGGGGAATCGACACAGATGATGGTCAAATTGCACTCAGTTCATTTCATTTGCTGGTCTGCAGCTCTGTGGTGATTTGTCTAGAAGACAAAGAAATAAAAGATTTTGTGTGATAGTTTAGGATATGCTCAATAGATCAGCCAATAATTGGTCTTGACATTACCCAAGGAAAAATCACTAGTGTCACTATAAAGGTCTGAGTGTTTTTGTACTAATTCTTTTCTTTGGATTTTCAGGTAAAATATGTTGTGCTTCAAGTTAGCACTGAGTGAAATTAGATTATTCAGAATATTAAACTGAGACACACTAGTGTGAATAAGCCTTATATTTTCAATAATTTAAACAGAAATACATAGGTCTATGGTATTTTGTTTCATGCTGTTCTGGTTTGCTGTTCTTGTGAGATTATTCAGACATATAAAACAATAAAAATTTGCCAGAAAATGAGCTCTAGGCTTATTTTTTCAGTACTGCAGATAAGTGTTGATAAGATCCTTCTCTGAAAACTCAAATATTAAACCTGCGCGCATCTGTCTCTTTCGGTAGTGTAGCTTTGAATTCATTTTCTGTCTTAAAGAAAAATAATCCCACTTAAATACTCAAATACAGGTCTAGATAATAGTCTGATCTTTATTTGTACCATGCACCAATCCTGATGAAATCTGCAAAAATCCTGCAGTTTTTCAATAGCTCTGAAAATCGTTCCATCCTTAGCATGCAATGTTCAAAGGCACCCGAGGAACTACATAAACAACCGTCCCCTGTCCCTGAAATGCAGTGGGTTAAGTGATGGGATTCTCAAAGCCTTCTAAATTCTTGGCATTCAGGACTGAAAATGCCAGGGCTCAAGTAACAAATATTTGAGTTGCTTGTTAAAGCCACTTTATTAAATTGGACTCATCTGAACAAGTCTAGTATCAAGTATGGTATATTAAATCTAAAAAGAAATCTTTTCAAATCTATACTTTTCAATGGTCTAATGATTACTTTTTGAAGAGCTTGTGGTCTGCAAAATATTGTAATTATACAGCATATGCTTAAAAAGACTGGTCTGTAGCATTAACCTTCATGCAGTTTCATGGAAGACATTTTGAGAATTTCGGATCCATCTTGTTCCGTTACACTGTCTCCATTACGATTAATGTAGGAACATGCAAGTTTGAATTCTTTGAATAGCTTTGAAAAATCTCACATTTGTTATTTGTCTATTTTATAGGATATGAAAAAAACCCTGCCACCTCTCAAGGAATTAAAGCATAGTGCTTTAATTACATAATGCCCATTAATGCTAATAAATTTTATGCTAAAGACATATGCTGTACCAGTGCCAACTAAAACATGTCTCCTTCCTTTTCAAACCCTGTGCCACGTATTGCCTGGACATGCAGTCATTAAAATGAACTCGGTTGCAGCGACAGACATTAGACAAAGATGCAAGATTTCATTTTGACTTTCAATAGCTTTTAGAGGTTGAAATAATTCTAGGATTTGATCTTCAAGTAATCTTTAAAAGCATTCAAAAAGGAATAATGTTAACTGAGTGAGGGAACAGGCCACTACATATGTGAAATGTAGTGATAATATTTTTCAACTGCTGCAGTGTTTCTATAATCTGATATGACAAGTTTCCTCTCAAAAGATTCCGTTGTAATGTTAGTCTGAAGAATGAGTCTTTCAGCTGTATAAGAGAAAGCATGTTTGTAACTCTTTATTCACAAATCTTGTTTCTTATTTCATTTTCTGTTCTGTATCTCTCACCTAGTCAATAACTGCAGCCTTTTTTTTTTTTAAATATAGCTCTGCTGTTAGTAGTCTTTCCAGAGTTTGACCCCATAACTAAGTCTCCTTCTCTTGCAGTATTTCTGGAAATCAGGCAATCAAATCACTCTTGATCTATGAGTTAAAGTGCAGCAGTTCTACTTTCTACGGGTGGAATACAGGAGTTGTTTGGGATCCATTTTATGAGAATTTGAAGGAAAAAAAAATGTATCCGTAAGAGGATCAAACTGGTATATGCAAACTTTTTTCACATTTCTGTAGTGAGCCCTTTGTACTAACAAAATAAAAAAGTGATGGTGGTTTGGTCTGGTTGAGAATAGAGACCAAATGGGAATAGTTGTGCGTGAGGAGGATGGCATTTTATCAGAGCAGATGAGAGGATTTTGTGGCAGCAGGAACATGAGATGGGGAGGGGCTGAGCGATGGTTGGATAGTAAAATGCATAAAAAGAACAAAAAGCATTTAGATACTGTCTGGTTATGAAGACTTAGAAAATGCCTGGACTTAGCAAGTGGGAGGTTAGTGGGATCAGCCAAAAGGAAGTGAAGAAATTTAACAAAAAATAAGTTTAATGAAAAATAAATCTAAACTTGCAACTAAATGTGTAATGTTCAAGGTTTGTTCTTGTGTTCCGTATCCTTCACCTCAGATAGAATAAGGAGAATAGCGTTGTTTCTCAGCACAGTCTTCGGTTTTTCATATATTGTTCTTGACTATCCCAATCCTGGTATAATGATCAGTGTTGATCTCCTGAAGTGGTTTTATTAGTTATTCAAAGGATTACCAGCCCTTTCTTTCTTAAGCCTATCATCAGAGCAGTCTTGCAGACAGAAGGGAAGAGCGAGGGCTGTGAGGCAGCACTCAGATTCAGAGTGAAAACTGTGCCACATCCTCATGGCCTGGGTCTGAATGGGCAGGGGAGATGCCATGGTGCATGGGTGGGCTGAAGAGAGGGGGAACATGAGGGTGAGGAGAGGGTAGAGAGCTGGGCTTGCTGCCTGCGGTGCTCTCTGCAGGGCAGGGGGCCCCTGGGAGTCCTCTTGTAGAGAGCTCTCAGCAGTTGTATTTTATCCTCAACTGCAAACCTGTCAATTCAGGGCTTTAATCACATTTTTAGTATTTTCATTACGTAATGTTTTCTATGTTCCATTTACACTACATTAGTGTTTCTGCCGAAAGACTGGAAGACTTCAGCTGAATTTGGGTGGCTCTGCCATCAGATATGTAGAAGCAGCCTCACATAAAAGAAAAAAGGGCTATTATAAGCAGGGAGTTTGTAAGAATGCTACATGTCGATGAGCAGCAATTATCAGAGCTGGGAGCATTTTGAAAAGCTTACTGATGACTAAGCCTCCATTTTACACCTCTACTTCCCAAATTCCCAGTCTGGTGGGAGCTCATGTTATTTTTAACAGCAGCTACTTTTGCCACTGAGTCCTAATGGATTGGAATCACACTTAAAATAATTAATAGTTTTTAATCTTATATGCTGTTATTGTAAATATCCTTTTTATTTTTAAATTAGTGAGAAACCTGAATCATCCCAAATCTTCCCACCATCAATTGCACTTTTTCCCAACTTTCTGACTAGTTTCAAAGAGAAATCATGTTCTTGCTTTTTCTTCTGCTCTGCTTGCCTGCATTCACCTCACTGCTGGTCTCCCTGATCACAGGCAGACCCGTTCCAGCTCAATGATGAGTGCCAGTCCCAATAGCGTAACAAGACAAAAGTAGTGAACTTGCTATGAAAAGCTTGCAAACTTGGAAGTGCTTAGGTGCCAGGGTTTTAAACTCATTGCAACTTTATTAATGACACCCTGGGGGAAGAATCTTTTAATAGTAAACACATTCAAACAGATTTGAGCTAAAAAAGTTGGATTTAGTCTGTTTTGGTTGCATGAGCACTACAGCATTATCAGGAGATGATTTAGAGAAACAGCGGTGAACTCTTAGCTTGGATCACGTTGAGCTGAAGGTTCTCCATGATAGAAAATGTTTTTCCAGCTTTATGGGGGCTTCTCCCCTCCCATGCCCCGTAGTACTCTGCAGTTTAAAAAGAGCCGTGTGTTAAACAGCATTTGTTGAACTTACTGAATAATCAAATATGATTTCATTTTTTCTTGAAACGTTCATTCCTCCTCTGCTTTTGAAACAACACACATACATGCCAGTGTGCTATTCTTCTCCCTGGTAGTTTCTACATGAAATCTATTTTCCCCGAGAAAATGGAATCTTTGTGTCTTTGTCTCCTCACTAGCTTTCAGGCATGTTTTGGCAGGAGCTCCGACTGTCGAGGCACTAGAGAAGGAGGGGCCTTGCACTCATTTGTCAGCTTTTCTTGCATCTGTAATTTTTGTCCACTCAGCAGTACTGGAGGGGCTTAGAAAAGGGGGAGAGCTTGTAGCTGTTGAAAGTCAAACTCTTGAAATAATTGCTGGACTGTAACAGTTTGGGAAAGGGGTGTGCGTGTGGGGAGAAACTACAAATGTTTCAGCTAAAAACAGCTTTAGGTTTAAGGTTTTAGCAACTCTCCATTTCATGTAATTGCATGCCTTTCCCCAATATATCTGTACAGGCAACAGCAGTGTGTTTATAGACTTGTTTATTGTGTGTTGATAAACTGGCTTTTTTTAATAGCGATGAAAATTATTTCACTGGTGTTCAAGACCTGGTTGTTTCCAACCAACAGCTTAATTTAAAACATTTAAAGTCTTCTCTAACTTTTGTCCTAATCCTCCGCTGCGATCTTCCTTCACGGGCCGTGTGCTTTCATCTCCTTGTGTAATGTAACCAAACAGAAATTAGTTAATTTTTTTTTTATTAGAAGACAGATCCCTTCATACTAAAGAAAGTATTTTTCCTCTTCAGCTTTTTATGGAATATTAACGTTGATCTCTCCTCCTCATTTCAGTAGGCTATTTAAGCTCAGGACTCATACTGTGAGCTGTTAATTAATCAGTGTGACAGATGAAGAAAGTATCCAACTATGAAAGAAAACCTTACTCCAGTGACTAACAATAAGGATGTGAGCCCGAGTGATTTAAAGGATTTTTTTTTTTTTTTGTTAATGTGTGATAAGGAGTCTGAAGCTGTTTGAGGTAAGGATGGTTTTTTCACTCAGTTTGTGTCTGCACAAACATTAAAGAGCTCATCAATATTTTGTCTTGAAAAGTCTAGACACGAGTTAAAAGAGCCTCTCCTACAGTTTGAAGAGATCCTGTTTCCCATAATTAATAACAGGAAGCAAGTAAATAAGGCTTTATTGACAAACGAAACTGCAACAGTAACTTGTACCCAGAAACATTAGCTCCTAGCTGAGAAATGTAGCTGAGGTCTGTTGGTTTTAGCGTAGAGGAAAAGATTGCTGTGGAAGCACATTAGAGCTTTGCTCAAGTCTAATTCAGTTATGTGATAGCAGACTAAAAGTCCAAAAGTAACAATAATGCATTTTAATTATTGAGAGTGATTTCTGACCTTTGTTTACATCTGTGTTATAGTCCAAGAACTCTTCCCCTGTCATTATTTGAAACTCTTTGAACTCAAAAGGAGATTTTCATGTTTATTTAAAAGCTACCAGAAGGCATTTCAGACATTTCCTGGAACAAACTGTATGTATGTATTTTAGGAAGATAAGAAATGAAAGGAAACTTGAAGAAAAGCTTTTAATTTTCTTCCTTTTTGAAGACTGTATTTTCCCCTCAGAGATACATTTTCAGAAAGTAGTTGCAAACCCTTCCCTCCCCCTCCCCAATTCCTCCCGTTAAAATCAGTTAAACAACAAAAGGGGAGTTAGATCCTCATCTCTCCTGTACCAGTGTAAAACCAGAGCAGTGTTATTTATCTCACTGAGCTGTTAAACTCATTTCAGTAACTCCACGTTGCAATGACAAAAATTCAGTCTTGCCCTTGCCTGACATACTTATGACTTTCTTTGGTTTTTGGGTTACATTGGCGGGGGGAAGGTTGAAGAGGGAGGAAAAGGAGGAGGTTTCTCTGTGTGTGGTTGCAGGGGGTGTTGTTTTCCTAGGGAGCAGCGATGACTGAATGCAATATTCGGAAGCACTGGAAAGCACATTTAACTCCATGTTTGTGCTGGACCTTAAGTCTGAGCTTGTTGAATTATGGGTTCATTTTCTGGCATGTCGACTATATGATACAACTGTGTAATACAGACTATATCATCTTAGTGTTGACCTTGAAAAGAGAAGAAAAGTGAATTTGTTTCACTGATTCTTAGATACTCTAGACAGTAAATTCCTACTTCAGCTATTTAATTTACAGTTAACTACTAGAATTATTTTTTTTTTTCCCTGTAGAAAGCCCAACAGCTCAACTACTAAAAATAACAAGATAGGCCAAAATAAGCCTGTTTGTAGAGCTAATGTTTTTCCTTTTCTGTAAGTTTTAGAAGATTAACAGCCGTTGCTGTACATGAGCATGTTGATGAATACTAAATAGTCCGTCCATAAGGCATTTTGGAAGGAATTCAGTAATTCAAAGAAGATATCCCAACACTGTATCCCATAACTTAGTTTATTTTTTTCCACTGATGGTAGCTAATACTATGAAAACAACAGACTATATCCAAAGAGAAGACATAGTATTTACAATACCTTGCCAGGTTAAAATGTTTACTGGCAGGTATTCTTTTATTGTTGGCTGATTAAATGAGAGATTTGAGCACATGTTGAGAAGCATAGGCTTCTCCATTCAACGCAATGAGGTTATATATTTCCATAGTTCATAATTGGACTTCTGTTATTTTCTAAATGCACTTTCCTCCCCTGCTAAGTACTGAGTCCTGTCATCTTGAATCATACACGCCAGTATCCAGCTAGACTTACAAGTTTTAAATGAGACAGCTTATAGAATATGGTGCTACTTGACACAAGTGCTTGGGTTCTTACTGCAAATAAATATCTCAGATGTCACTTCAAATGACTATCGTAACAGGAAAAAGTCAAAAAGACAACTGTTGAAGGTGTGTTTTCAGGGTAACTATAAGATATTATGTCAAGTTTTTTCCCTAGCTCAGAGCTGTAATAACTAGTCAATTCCTGAGGGAAGTTTATTGTGGACAAGGTACATTTTCTTTACCACAAAAAAGTTACATTACACAACAAAGCTTTGAGGAAAAATCTGTGAATTTTTAATTTATTTGGGACCTTTGAAAATCAGGTATTTCTATGCTGCACATAATAGATATAGGGTTAGACATTTATCTAATTAAAAAAGAAAACAATATACAAGCCTTTTTAATAAACAATTTGAGTATCTTCAATTGCACATCCCAGAGAGAATTTTCATATCAAGACTAATCTTTGTATTCAGCTTTTGATGTGAGTTTTGCATAACTAAGGAGGAAATTTTAATGTTTAGTGTGCTCCTCTTAGAAAGAAAGGTGATCTGTCAGTGGACAGTTTGAATTCTTTGAATTGTCAGATTACTGGTGCTGTGTGCACTGTGCACTGGTATATGTAGATTGATTAAATACGTATTTCAGAGAGATTAACAAGTATAGTGAATAGTAGAATAGTGTAAAATAAGGTTCCTGATATAGACCCAAGATATAGACCTAGTTTAATCTAAAAGATGCTAATGAGAAAGCCTACAGTCCTAACAGGACTGGGTATTGGTAGCACAATTCTGTTATCTTAAAACTTACAGGTGCACTGTTTCCAGGTGAAACTCTCTTGATAACTAGCACTTTCCAGGGTATTATCTAGATTTCCTGTTTATTTTATGTGGTATTGGAAGTATCATCTTGTGCCTTTTTCCAAAAGGATGAAGGTTGTTTTTTATAGGGTATTATCCAAAGCCCACTCTGTTAATTCACAAGGTTCAAAGTAACTGTAGGCACCCTGATTGTACCACACCTTTTAACAGAATATTTCTTGTTGTCCTCTAGGATTTTTAATGACTTTGAGCATATTTTTCTTTGTGTGTGTTTGTGATCAGACCTGATGCATTCTTTCTCCAGCATTTTTAAATATTTTTGGTTGTCTAATTTACTCAAGGGTAAAGAGAAGCTTATTTCTGATTCAGTGGTAGGCTCCTTATAAGAAACCTAACTAGAAGAAAAGTGAAGGAATATGCATTTACATTCAACTTCAAATATTAAAGATTCTAATTACATTCCAGACTATTATTTAAGTATTCTAAGGGTTTATTTTTATAGAGCTTCATATTAGGGTAGGAACTGTTTTGCAAATCCCTTTAATTCACAGAAGTTGGGAAGCTCTGCTTTTTTTCTTAAGCAATAACCTAATTTTGGCACACAATTTAAAGACGGTGTTCCCATTCATCCTCCTTTTAAATGAAATAATGATTGTATGGGTGAGA
>VYZW01035654.1:0-39380 GCA_013401315.1 Balaeniceps rex | reverse complement strand
ACAAAAACGCATAAAGTGTTTAAAATCTGCTTTAGAAAGGTCCATGAAGCAAATCGTTTAAAACCAAAATGACACGTGACCTAAAAAAGACTGCCCCACTTTCTTAAGAGCAGTATCACTCATATTATTCTGAGTTTTTTGCTAGTCTATGTTCAGTCTCAAGACTCATCGTTAAAACAAGGAGTTCTGCCAGTAACTTACTCCAGGGAAAAATTGGTAGCATTCTCCAAACCAGTGTCTGCGTGTCCAACAGGCTCAACTCTGCTGTTGTCTTCCTCTGTTCGATCTTCATCCTAGATATTAAAAAAAAAAGAATAAAAATCATTTAAACCTAGGTTTAATACGTTAAGTCATTTTAATAATGCCATTTTACCATTTTCAGATTATTGGGGTTACCACATGTGCAGTGGAAATGTGTGCTTCCACAACTACAAAAACCTTTTCTGTTGCTGTCCGAAACTGTTGTAAATTGTTTTTTGTCACTTTATGCGTTTTTGTAATGATATTTATAGTTTAGTCAGTTTTATATCATAATTTTACTACAGTTATAAAAGCAACGCTGCAGAAGCTACCGCAGCCAGCATTCTTTTAAAAGGCAGACCAGTAGAAGCACAAAACCAGCTGACGGTCAGCAGTGTTTGGGCAAACTCCTTCTGAGCTCTCTCTGGGCAGGTTACTGGGGACTCGACTGAACACACAAGGCAGCTCACTGAGGCTCATTGGCAAAGAATTAAAAACAGTATAAGAAAATGCAACTTGTATAATTCCATAAAGTACCAAGACCTCTTTAAACATTTTATCACAGGCCTTTATTAATAGCATGCCACAAAAGGCTGACATCAAAGAGTTACGTGAGGCTCTAATGCTAACCAATTGATTTTATTTTTAATTTGACTTTCCAGAAAGTACATACATTATTCACCAAATGTATAATTTTAATGTCAACGTTGTGAATGTTGTACTTTCAAATGTAGATCAAGGTAATTCAAGGACTACGAGTAAGAAGATCTAAACCCATTNAGAGCCATCAGGTCAGTAAAATAATGATAGGTTATGAGTTTAGTACACAGAGTCAGACAACATATTAAATTATTGAAGAGCTATTAAAGGCAGGCAGAGGCAGTTGGTAATGTCCAATTGACATTTCCACCGAGAATCTGCAAAAGCGGAAGGCTGGATGCATCAAGCTTCCATGGGCTGTAGATATGCCTCGTGCATCCTGGATAGCAGTGCACTGCGTGAAACCAAGCTACTTGAAGATTGACAATCCTGTGTTTTGAGAGTCTTTAATATGCACTTCTTCGTCATCTATCTCTGTTAAGCACTAGGCAAGTAATACATTTCTAAGGTTAACCAGCATCTTGAACCTGCCTAGAATGGCATTATGAATGTAAACAAGAACTCAAAATAAAATATTTTCCATATAGTAAAAGTTGCTTATAAACCCAATATAAAGGATAATCCACATAATCCATAAATATGACATAAACTAGTGTTTACATTTCTATATTTACTGATTTCAGCTGAAGTTCTACATGTACCACTGCATAAAGTTTAAAAATAAAGAAATATTCAAATCTCCATGACAATTCTAAAGTTACATGCAAAAATATATGTATTATATTACATATAGGAAAATCAGAACAATTAGAGTTGTTTCACACTAAAAAGAAGCGTTCCACCTTGTTTCATACAGCATCTTGCAGATCACTGTTGCCATGGGTTTCTTGTTTTGAAGTTAGGGACGCGGGTGATTGTAGAAAACTACGTATTGCACTAAAGCTATTATCTGCAAGTCTAAAATCAGAGTTGCTGATGAAACACAATTTTGAATGTTAGCTATGATAAAAGGTCATCACAAATGAATGTGACTTTGTTAATACAATGTTTTTGGCAATTTTCTATGTGTGGTCTTTTCAAGCAAACATACAATAAGTATATACACATGTAAGAAGTGACTGAAATAACATCTTAGCTATTAGTAGATATGCCTCTGCTAACAAATAAATGTCTGGCTTTATGCTGTGTCATTTTAGCAGTCATCTATATAGGTACAATGTAAGCATCATTCATCTAGTACCACTTGGGTTCTACACTTTACCATCTTTCAGCCCCACAAGTTTTCCCCTTGACTAGTTTAAAATAAGTCTGTAAACAAAACTCCCCTTGCCCCACTTGGACTTTGCAACAGTCCTTCGGACTTGCTCTTGATAGACCCACTTTCAGTGCCCTCCTGGGATACAGCCCGCCATGCAAGACTCAAGCTAAATCCTCGTGGAAATCCTTCTTTCCACCACTTCCCAGCCCTGATAGTATCTTTGCTCTTGTTCCCAGAGCCTCCTAGTGCCAGCTCACACTTAAGCCTCTCCACTTGTTGCACCTCCCATTTTCTTACTTTCTGTCCCACCTGGTGGTCCAGAGGTTTATTCTGCCAAGGGAAGGAGCATCCCTCTGCGTGCCTGTGAGTGCAGCCAGGACGAAGGCAACAGCCAACTTACCTGCCTCCTGCCTATACCATATCTTTATTAGGATATAACACATCAGAAACTGCAACCCAAAAGCTATGTAAAACAGGTGCTATCTGGCACCATCACATCTACTTTTTGTGCCTTTTGTATCGAGAATTATAAAGACAGCAAGTTTTGGAACCAGACTCACTGTCAGTTATCCAAGCAATTAAGAACCAGCAGCTCCCACACGCCTGTCTGGCTTTTCCCGGACAGCAGACAGATCTGTATCAAAAACATGCATGTGCCTGTAAATAGGTGCTTAGAGGAGGAATCACAACCCTAACAAAAGCACTACTGCCATAATCAACAGATGTATGATGTATCCTTTTAAAAATCTTTAATATTACAGTAATCAGGCTCTCTTTTCTTCTCAAAATAACACAGATTTTGATTTACATTGAAGGGAACGGAGAGAAAAATTGGACACCTGCAGAGGGATTTGGCTTAAAATTCTGATTTACTAAGAAAAGTAACTAGCTGTGAAAATCTCTGCATCAAGCAATTATTTCTTTATTTGGAAAGTAGTTTTCTTCTGAAAGGCAAATTCCACCTGGATGTGCTATCACGAGGTAAAACGAGGAAAAGGACATTTAGAAGAGCAAGAAAGCTTCCAAGAACCCAGACGGATATTATTGCAGATATTTCTCAGAAATAACTGATCTGAGCAAACTCCCAAACTTGTAAGGTTTCTTTCCTCTCCATAAAAACACCGATTCCTGCTATATCAGAAGATACAGCTTTTAATGTACAGCCACTAAAGACAGGATGATATTTTTTTCCCAGAATTGAAATAGAGTAATTAAAAGATCATTTCATTTTTACAGCACAGAGGAGAATATAAAGCACCTCTTCCAATGTACTTCTACATATCCTGATGTGTTCAACGTAAAATTCCCCCAATTCCCCTTTGCTGAGATGACTCAGCCAGGGCTTCCCACCTGGGTCTCGCTGGGCCACCAGACATGGGTGTAACTTTCCATACAGCATCCGTGCCATCTGTCATGTATTTAGGCTACTAATACAGAGATTAAACCATATAATGACAACTTTGAACAACGGCATCAAACAGAAAGGAAACTTCTTGAAATTTGTTCTAGTTAGTTTAAGAGAATTAGGGATCTCAAAGAGTTATTCTTACTTTTAAATGGATCTGTATAAAATTCCTGTGTCTTGTAAGAGTTAAGTTTGTGCACAGGTACACAAGTAGCAGATTCTTGCAAAAATTAAAAAAAAAATTGTCATTATTCTAAAAATTAAAAACCATCATTATTGTTCTAAGTTCTGTAATAAAATTGATTCAAAAACTGAAAAATTATCTTAACCACTCAAAATGGACTATTAGTGATAGCAGTTCTGCCTATAAAAAGGTCCATTTCACAGTTCACCTCCACAGTGATAATGAAATACATATGAAAAGATGCCAATTTGGTTTGTAATTTTTAAGAAAATTTCCCTACCACCTCCTAGGATTACAAAATCCTCAGAGTTAAGAAATGTTAGCAGTACACTTGCCAACAGAATCTCATTCAATATATATGAACCCGAATGGTCCCTTTAATTACATTTTCTCAGATTATTTCTGATTTAAGACTGCCTTGTGTCATTTCCAAAGCTCAAAATCAGCCATGCCTTCCCTATCTTACCGGACATTTTATCCTTCATTACCAAAATATCAGCTCCTGCCTCTGATTAATACACAATTACTGCCAGTCACTACTTCATCATCAAAGAAGCACTTTCCCACTCATCTCTGCTGTTCAATACACTTCTAATGAACTCCCAAAAACATAAGAATAGCTTCGTCACATTCCCTCATGTTTTGACGATTACCTGCAGAAAACTCAATAGCAGCCAGGGATTCTGAATAAAGTTAGTGCAGTCACTTAAATTCCTATACGTTTCATTTTTGCAGTCTTTATTTCTAGGTGCCTGGTCTGAGAAAGTGCCGATTACAATCTACTTCAGCCAGGCACAATGGGAAATGGGCTCGGAAGGCACGTAAGAACTATGTACAAATCTGTCTTCTCTGAACACTTAACCCCATCTCTCAAATTCAATAGCAACATCTCCATTCTACCAATAACTGAAAAAAATGGGAGTAAAGGTGTTTGGCTGGGTGTGTTTTTTTCAATTCAGAAGGATATAATAATGATTTAATTATTGGTCAGAAAGTGATTGGGTATTTTAATGATAATGGTTGTATGATGCTTTCAAATGACTTGAACACTCCATGGCAAGGTCTGCTACGCTGACCAACACAAGAGAAAAAACCGACTGGTCACCCATTGTGTAAACAGCAACTATCTTGTGCACTGAGTAAATCCAAATTAACATTAAAGAAAGGGAAGCCGTAAGTAAAGTTTATCATAATACATGTGCGCATGGAGCTGCGCTAAGGTTTCACCACCGACCTCCCTTCTGCATGTTTTCCTCATTCACTTTTACAACCCACAGTGTTAAATTAACTCCTCTTCTGTCTCTACCTGCACCTCCAACACCAACTACAGGCTCCTTCTCCCAAACCTGCGCCTTCCTGCTTTGACTTTGCTGTTAACTTACACTCAATTGAGAGACCTTAATCTTCCACCTTGTCTGAGTGCCAGGAAGGGGATCATGGAAAGCCAAGACAGCCAGGGTACCGGTGCTTGGCATCCATGCCCGGCCCCATCCCACAGCAAGAACAAGCCGGCATCGCAGCCAGCTCAGCCCCGCCACGGAGCCCTCGCCTGGGAAAGCACACTTAACCACTCCGAGATTTAACATATACAGTGAAAAGAGAAAGTGGGATATTTAGCTGTAAATTGTAGTAAATCTGTTCGCATTGTACACAAACCAAATTTTTTTCTGACTTGTGAAATTGTTAACTGAACAAGAGATCCAGCCTCAGCAGAAAGTCAGGCTGACATGGGTACACAACAGCAATACAAAGGACCCATCTTTTAAAACATAATTAGACCTGGTTTGCATTTTTACTAGTCTGCAGAGTAACTGCAGCAAAGTATTTTTGCACGAGGTGGATGTGCTCATCATAGAACACTTTCAGCATTTTTACTAGCATTAGCAACAGAAAGCAGGGTCTTGAAATGGTGAGCAATTGCAACCATCATGGTAAACAGGCAGAGCTACCAGTGCGAGCAACATATGATAAATATATCAGACATACACCCCCCTGCAAATCAAAGCCTGTCAATACATAGCCTCTGTGTTTTGGAAGAAGAATTCAAGCTTGTTTGTTTTCTAGCATTTAATTTTTTTAAATTTCAGCATAGTGAGTTAAAGTCCTGTAAATACCAAACAGAAAGGAACAGTATGTAACATCCAACAAGTACTTTAGATTTTACTGTAGAGACGGACACATTATCAATAACGAAAAGCTCCTGAAAGAATGCACACCAGTGGGGTTTTTTTCCCCAGCCGGGACACAACAAAAATAATGCTTATGTTATTAAAATATACCCTTCCCTTCATCTTTTCCCTTTTATTCTCTTGCACTTCTCTAATGATTATGGAAGAAGAGACTGCATTTGCTATTAGTCTCCTGGCAGCCGTGTTTTATAAATGTTTGTTTGGTCCTTGCAACATAAAGTAGGTTCTCTCTCTGTATGATTCGACTTGATAGGAAACAGCTCCTAAGGGACCTATTTTCCTGTGTCTTAACTAGCACAAATATACCAGCATCAGGCTTTTGTGCTAATGTTCTCACTTCTTGATTAACTGGCCAAATCTCCAGAGAATGGCAATTTTCAATCAAATCTGGAGAGCAGTTACAAAGATCACAATGGGAAAAACCAAAAGTTATTGAATAAAAAAAAAAAAAAAAGGGTTTTTCCCTCTTGAACACATATATATGCACAAATAATTAGGTGAGAGCTTTGTGTAATCCAGATCAGTCCTATACTAGGTGCACTGCTATTATCAGTAATCCAGGGAGAGAGAAGAGACAGAGAAACCTTACATTAAATCATCATCCACTTAAACCAAAAAACCACAAAAAATATTTAAATCTTTTTTAGATATATATATGAGTTAATATTCTCCTTACATCTCAGTCATCCCTACGTTATTCACATCCTTGTGCAGGATGGTCATCCTGCAATCGGAAATGGCAATACTCATATAGTTTCTATATGTCTCACTACTCTAAAATGAAATTCACCTTGCTCAGTCAAATCAGTGAATAGACATCATATAGACACAGACGAGCGCAGAGTGGAAGGGATTTCCCAGGTCTCTGATGAATATCAAATTCATCCCCTGCTATCACAGGCAATCATCTCTTATTTCCCATTTAATAAACTGATCAAGCTGAGCCTTAAAACTGGTTGGCTTCATGATGGCACTATTTCTGTTGTGAAGCGCCTTGAAAGGAAATGTTTTTACAGATTTAGAGGGAGACCTATTTGATTTCCTATTGTCCAAAAAGCAGAACACCAGATAGCCAATGAATATAATTTGATATAACCTTCCTTTGACAAACCTCCACGACACTTACATTCAGTTTTGACTAACTACCATTTTTTCATGCCTAATGACTCTTCTTAAAACATATATTAAAAAACTTGTAATACTAATAAAAACTGAGCAAGCCCTATAGTATCTCAATTATTTTGTAGCGTGTATTAGTTTAGAGGTTTACTGAAGTCCATAGTCTTTAGGGGCTCAACAATCTGTGATATGTCACTGAAACCACACACATATATTCTGTAACGATTTGGTGGCACGCACCTCTATCGCACAGCTAGCCAGGCTGACAGCAGGAGCACAACACAAATACTGCTCGGCCATTTAATGAAGCTTCCACCAAATGAGCTTTTTACTAGATGCTGCTGCAGTTAATTCTTTTTTACAGTAGGCACTTCAGACAGCACTGAAAAGTACAAGATCCTTTTAAGAGTTTTAGTAGGTTAGACAAAAGGTTTTCTTGCTAGTGAATTTAACTTGAGACATTTTGCTGGTTCTTGCTTCTTTACAGTAAAGAAAATCTCGGACATGACCTTACAGTGGTAGCTTGCCAACAAACAGCATGAAATGCATTAAAACTCAAAGGGGTTTTTTGTTGTTGATCGAACGTGCTCATTAATTAATGTAGCCGAATGGTCGATACCTACCAGAAGAGCAAGAATATTGAGGGGAAAAAAAAAAGAAAAAAAAAGAAAAAAAATTGCAATACTTAAGCGACTCAGCAAACCCATACAAGGGAAATGGCACAAAATGGGATCTGATAAAGAAAACCATGTCTAAAGCAATGCTGATTCTCAAGCATTTCACAATGTGTATTGTAATCATATTTCATAGACTGTATTTACTGTTTGAGTGAAAAATACAGCATTTGTTTTTCCCAGGCTGAGGCCATCCCACTCCAGACCGTTTCAGTGACTTCTCTGGGACTACTGACAGTCCAAGGTGGGAGGCAGAGGGAGGAGGTGTGCTGTAAACTGATAGCTACCATGACAAATCCATACATCAAGGCTCAGACAGCAAATATCAAATGGATAACAAAAATATGTAGCTGTTCGCACCAGATCATATTTAAGGGACATTTTAAAGAAGACTCAAGTGTTATTGTAGCACAACAACTATTTCATGGTCAGCCATTTTGCAACAGCTCTAAGTCCACAAATAATATGTGTCACCGTAATACTCATAGCATATCAGAAACGATGATGCTGATAATGATGATAATTCAGTGCCCTAAATTTATGTTCATTGGAAAATGGGTAAATTGTTGCCAAATTGAACCTGATAACACCTTGATGATCTGTTTCTTACATCAGAGAGAGACTCAAGATGAAGACGACATTGGGTCCTTTCTTAATTCCTACACTGACTTGCTCTATCATAGTGGCAAAAATCACTTGAAAGTGCATTTCTCTATTAATATCTTGGGGATAATACTCTATGTTTGCAAAGACAAATAAGGATAAGACACTTGAATACGACACTTTGAAAAGCAGTAATATTAAAATGGATCTTAATTGTCTCAGCAGCAGCTTGGGATGCTGAGCCACAAAACACCTCTTCTTGCTAAAAGATACCAGATGAGCTTCACCTCTTCCTTTTCTTATCACCTGGTAACGCTTGCAGTTCGTAACCTATTTTCTAAACATTTTATTAGATGCGAAGTATCTGAAGGATTACAAAACTCAAGACATCACATAATGAATTTGTGAGATGGTCCACTTACAGAGCGACCTATAAGCAAAACCAACCACAGCTAACGGGAATAGCCAGAAAAGATTTGGCAGGACTGGACAGGGCATCCCAGCGCTAATAGTGCCGCCTGTTGGGGAGTCCACTAAAATGAGTTTTTAAAAAGCAATGTAATGACAGAAAGTCAAATAAAAGATTAGATGTAACAAGAAAGTACTAACCTCTCATGTGCTAAATATTTGAAATACATAAAGCATGGATTGCCACACTTTCAGTATTAACCAAAGCATCTTAAGACCTTTCTGAAGATCTGATCAATAACAAATTATAGATGTGTCCATTGTATTACAAAGAGCAGTACTTATCTCATAGGCCCATGTACAACTACATCAAATTACCTCAAATTGATTGTTGCCTTAAAAATAAAATGGGTTCATTTTGTGTAACTGCCTAGTTACAGTTTTTATTCTGCTTTCTGTTTTTCCTCAGGATCCAAACCGTATCTGTTTCACAGGCAAAAGTCTATGCTCTTTGTTTGTTTTAAATAAGGCTTATCTGCAGACTATTTCCATGTTCAAATCTCTGAAATTTTATACTCTTGTCATATGATTCACAGATGACTTATAGACCACCAGGATCTGCCAGTCTAAAACAAATATTAGGGTTCATATGATATACAGATTCAAAGTCATACTTTGATGTCAGAGTCATGGAAAATATTTTTAATGGAAATAGTTATCGGCTTTATTTGGAACGAAGCTACAATTATAGGTCAATGCATAATCAAATTCCCCTGCGAAGTTTAGCCCAAAGGCCGGGCCTGGTTTTGTGCAGGCGCTTTTATCATTTACTTTGAATAATGCAGTAATTACTTCAATTACAGAGACATCCCCACATGGTGAGCCAACATGAGTGTGGCACTTGCCATGTAACAAACACAATTCTGGTTGATGACTTCTTATACCATTTATTTTCCCTTTCATCGTGTTAACTGATACATACACATGTGTCTATATACCACCACCACCCCTGGTTAGATCAGGTAATACCTACATATATAGAGAAAATTGCCCCTGCATTGGTAGAAGATGCTTTACTTGAATTATTTCACAACAGGAGTGATTTTTACAAAATGAAGTCTAGTTTTCTTTAAGAACTTGAGTTCCTCCTACTCCACAATTCCAGGTTCTACAGATCTGCGATTTCAGGATCAGCAAAGAACAAAAAAAGTAACATTCATTTTATATGGAGAAGTTGACGTTTACTGAAGGAAAAAAACCCTCACATTATATTTCTAATATGAAGCGTTACTATGGCATCCAGGAAATAAATAAATATATATATATATGCTTCTAAACATACATATATGTGTGTATATATATATGCATCTAAATATGCATATGTATTTAGAAGGCCACAACAGCAAAGACATTATTTTGTTCTTAAGGTAAGAAAAAAATAAACTACATGGCAGTGGTACCACTACAGTGTGTTTGTTTTTTACGTTGAGTAGTCTAAAGTAGGTCAAGTTAGGCACATCCATTAGTTCTCCTATAAATAGATCCACACTGAGTTCACCTGCTTCTAACTAATGTAGAACAACAGAATTTTCAATACTTTTTCATTTAATCTGACCAGTTAGCTTATTCTGTATACAGACATTAAAAAAAAAAAAAAGAAGTCATTAAGTCCTGCATGATTTTTAAAAGCCAAAGAAATGACAATGGATACATGAAATTGGGACACACACTTTTTTCCCCTGCAGAAAACCAAATGTACGTGCCTCCACCTATAAGTTTAGAGATCTGAAAGACTTCTGCAGAGATGTATTATAGATGAGTCACATAGTTTCCCCTTGATATCGAGACAAAGAAAAGGAGAAAATTCTGCATAAATCACTTCACATTTTCCCTGTAACACTCCTGAATATATTATTATTCACCTCACCTTTTCAAAGACCGTGATTTTCATCCTTCTGAGGATTTTTTTCTTTTTTTAAGATACAAAAAGCATTTCTTATTTAGCAACTTGAATTTGTCATTAGGCAATTTTCAAACAGGTCTCATAGCTCTTTTATCCTTATTCATTTATTTTTTCTTTTTTAATCTGAAATAGTCCCTTGTTGCTTGATTTGCAGATCTGTATCAGCATGCGAGGATTTTGCTAGCTTCAGCCAAGTACAGAACAGTTCGATCCCCTTGAGTACTGAACGTAAGAGTCAATTTAGAAGCAAGCTAAAAGTATAGCACTTTATTCTCCGTCACACAAAACATCATTTTACTCACACAGGCATCTTAATAACAAAATTCAATTCTGGATATTTTTCTCAGTATGGCTCAGGCCTGTTTAGAGATGACATCAGAAAGCTGATTGAAGACTTGGCTTTTTAAAAATTTAATTAAAATATCTTGTTTCCAGTAAGGTAGAAGTCCCTACATTGGTGGGACTTTAAAGTTAGCATGTATTCTTTAACTCTGAATTTCATCTCATTTAGGAAACGTAACTTTCAAAGGTTTTGGTTTTCTGTTACTAGAAATCACCCTGTTAATTTTGCCCAGAGAACTAGGAAAATATAATTATACTATTTTATCATCTTGCTTAAAGAAAAGTTCATGGCTTTCCTCTCATTTAGACAGCGATTTATCTTGGGTTCTCATTTGCTAGGATTTGCTAACATATAGCTTCGATTTATGACTTTTTTGATTTGAATTCCTACTGCTGGAAATTGAAAATACCTATGTATCTGTTTTAAAGGTCTTTTGTGTTACACACCACATAGATGGACAAACACACCGGAGCTAAGGGATCCCTAACTTGCATAGCTTAAAGTTAATTCTTCCTGGTTTGGCTCTTCCTGCCCTGAAGGAACAAAACCAGGCAAGGTCCTGGCCCCATGTCCCAGGAGAGGAAGATCCCCAAGGGAGCCTCAGCACTGCAATGGCAATGTGGGGCACCCGGCCTCGCCGCAGAGGCATGAGGCACCCAAGCCTGCTCTCGGCTCCTGTGCAAAGTTTGAGCAATGAAATTGTACCATTTTGCAGTTTTATCTTTTACTTCTCTCTTGCCAGTTTTTGCACAGTTGCCTGCCACTTCTTGCTTTTCACCTCATCCTTCACTGAGAAACTCCGCTCAAATTGCTTCAATTGAGTTTCCCTGTTATGCCGTAGCATTTTCTTTTTTGGTCTTTTGCACAACATGGATTTCACCTTAGGCACCAAACAAATTCACCATTTTAATAACAGAAAATACTATAGCATTTTTCATTGTTCTTTGCTCAATTTGTTTTGCTGAAGTCAACATGAAAAATAATTTCAAACTTCTCAGCAAATGCTTCATTTACGAATGCTCCATTCCAAGTGCCTACAGGGTTACAATCTGGTCTATGACAATTTTATTAATTTTTTAATCAAAAGCATTAAATCAAATTTAAAATAAATAGTACTCAGTACTTCTGTAGTGCCCTCCAGCACAGTACAGCAAAAGCGCTTCATGGACAATAATGGCTTTAGGTTCACTGCACCCTCAGGAAGAAAATTAAAAGTTATTCTCCAAATTCTTTCTTTATTTGATGAAACTGAGGCACAGAAGATTTCTTTCCATATTTTTGAGGTTCATCTCCAGTCTTAGATGCTTTCAGTTTTGAGTGATCTCTCTAAGATAGCCAAAGCTTTACTTTCAGAAAAATGTAAAATACTCACGTGTATTCCTGAAGTGAACGAAAAAGGACAGAAGCTAAAATGACACTAAAAACAGCGCTAAGCAAATTTCGGAAAACATCAAAAAAACCCATCTAGACTCATCACTGCAGACAGTAAAGTCATTCCCTGTCCAGGGCGACAAACAGCACCACAGGCCCCGTTGCCCCTGGCCCCCACAAATGGAGGCTAGGGAAAGCGCTGATGCCCTCGGAGCAGTTTGGTCCCAAGCCCGCACCAGCATGCGCACACCGCTCGCTGTCACACAAAACTCTTACACAACATGTGATGAAACATGATCAACACCAAACTGCATCATCACCACCACCTCACTAAGCTACCCAGGGACACCAAAGACAACCTTTTGTCTAAAACGTACCGAGGAACAAAGTGTAGGACATCACACAAGTGCTAGAACCACAGCTCCAGAAGCACCCTGCAAATTAACTGTAAGTTATACAAAAAGGAAGGCATTTCAAAAAATAACTCATTTAGTGCCATTTGTTGCACCGGAACAGGTACCAGCTTCTCAATATAATTAATTCTTTAAAACTTATTCTCAGATAGAGACCTTATTTTAGTTTCTGATTCTTTCCCTTCCTTTTTTTGCCCCAAGTCGGAGCAGTAGGAACTGAATTCAGCACATGTGATGGAGGTGCAGTATTTCCAAGCAATTGTATTTCCATTGCGTTGCCCATAATAACATCTCAGCCTGGCATTTCATTATCCTGCCAGGCCAGTGCAAACCACAGATATGGTCTGTTGAAAGAGGCAGTCCCATCTTTTCCCCTCCCCAGATGGCCATGTTCATCACTGGATCCCTCTGTCCACCTTCTCCTTTCTGCTTATTGAAGCATTTATATCATTACACAAAAGATCTAAATTAAAATTAATGTTTAATAAAAACAATTTTAATTGGTTACGTTTCCCAGGCTGGTCCAGTTCAGCCTAATTAACAGTCTCATAAAAGCTTAGGGAGGCACAAGGGAGGAAGCAAAGCATGGCCAAGACTGCTTCTTTCAGCAGCAGAGATGACTTAAAATGTCTCTAACACTGTGGCCTCAGACCGTTGCTTGAAGGACACTGTTCATCTCCAGTTTCACATACAGCTCAAGGCATTCTTTTCGGCATTCAGTAACGTGCACTGTTCTATGTCCAATCTCATCCCTCTTCTATTGCCTCCTTCAAAATCCTGTTTTCAACTAATCTAAATAATTGTTCCTTGTTCACTGAAGTTGCCATCTCAGCTCTCCCCTTCTTTCAAAACGAGCAGGCTTTCCAGGAATAAATCCCTCTTGCCCTTGTATACTGCTGACCTATTTTCCGTAATTTGTTTTTCTCTCTGCCAGTTCCTAACCTACAGCAGAACTTCATTTGTCACGACATGAAGAGTTACCTAAACAACTTCATACAAATTACTCAAATTCCACCATCTTCCTTAGATGAGACCAAATTAAGACAGAAGCACAACAATGCTTTTAGGTGCTATTTCCTGAGTTCATTAAAAGCTAAGATGCATGAACAGAAGGTTTTGTGGTTGAATTCTTCTTCATCCATCCCACCCCAAAAAAAAAGGTGAAAGCATGGAAGTCATATACACATTAGAGAGGTATGTGCCTCTCTCCATCAAAAAGTCATAGCACTTTATACATAGATGTTTACATAAACGCTCTTTTAAGGTTAACAATAGCATTTTTGGGAACAAAAGTTGATAAGGAACCAGAACAACTTGTGTCAGTTAGGATTAAAAGGAGGTAGGCACTGTTAAATCCCAAATTTAAACATTCCGATTTTGACATAAGGTTTTCTTAGTTGCCACTTAATCAGTTATAAACTAGCTAAAGCTGAGTTGAAAGTTTCCGAAAGTAGAGGAACTTGTTATCAATTTCCCCTAAACCACATTTGAATCCCAGACGAGCCAGTCAATGAAGCTAGTCCGGTCTAAGGCCTCCTTGAAGAAATGTTTATTTTGCTTTAACTCTTCATACCAATTTTCTGAAACTGGAAAAAAACTGCTTTTAGGAAACCAGGGGAAAGCAAGCACTGTTATCCTATCATTCCAAAGCTTTCTATTTCAATCTATGAAAGAAAAGCTTGAAGAAAGTTGAAGAACAAGCAAATGCTGGGGTTTCAGAAAGAAGCAGCTTTAGAAATCAAACTGCACTGAGCGCTTCTTCCACTGCATCCCTGGGCAGGATCTTTGGGCACTTCCACTTTCCTGTTTCACAGAATACATCAAGTTTCAGACTAACTAGCTGGGCTATTTTAGTATGTTGTTATGGCCAGCTTTGGCTATTTCAGAGGACAGTGCAAGAGCCGCTATAATAGCTAACTCAAGTAATTCACCAACAGGCTTTGCTCTTGTCCTTGGGAAGTTAGGTCTGATGTCATCAGGACTGGAGCATGTTTTGTACTTCCTCAAATGGCAGCAAATCTGAGAAAGGACAATATTGGCCTACCAATACTCCTGACTAGATGGGAAGGAGAAAATCATCTGTTTCATCATCACAGAACTCAAATCTTGAAGAGACTAGAGAGTAAACCTTTGAAATAAGATAAAGGTCACTGTATCTTATAATTAAGAACTGATTCAGTATAAGGGTGAGGCCAGTTTAAAAAAAAAAAAAAAATTCTGTGACAAAGGCTGTGGTTTCTCACTGAAATCAATAAAGCTCATGGTGTTCTCAGAGACTGATACGATTTGAAGAAAATATGGGGAGAAACAAACAGATGAGTTTAAAACCTGTGAATTTTCATTTACTAAAATCAGTACGTTCCCCACTCTTTTTTTGTGGTCTATCCTCAGCTACTGACAGGCTCAGAATAGTTCCTTAATATTAATAGTTATAACTTTTTGCAGTTTGATTTAATTAAAAAAAAAATCAACAAAAAGAAATATCTTGCACACACGTGTTCTAGACAGTGTAGGCAAGAGGAATCCATAAAATTAATGAAATGCACTTGTCTTTCTCTCCTTACATATAACCAGGTTGAAGGCAATCACAAACAGAGAAAAAGAACGAGAGTGTATATACACACAGAAACAAAAGAACATTAAAACAATCTTTAAAACAGAAAAGCTAATACTTTCCTAAGGGACTGACAGCAAGATGATGTTACCTAAAGAATTAATAATCTGGAAGAGCAAGTTAAATAAAGTGATGAAATTTGCCAGTGAAATACAACTTAGGTTTAAAACAATCTTTTAAAAGATGATCAATGAGCTTTGCGAGACTTTCCAGATATATATATCACACTGGTGGACTGAAAAGTCTGGTGACTGAGGAAATTGAAACTTGAATAAATGTAAGATAATGCATTCTGAGAAATGCAATCTAGTCTAAGCCTCAAAGGGAAGAATCTTGGAAGAAGTAGCACCACCTCTCAAAAAAAACCCAGCAAAAATCACCACAAATTAAAGAAATGGGCAACTGTATGACATTAAATAGTAATGAAGAAAATTAGTCAAAAAGCACAAGTGAGCAGTGACAACAACTGATTACTGGAAAGATGTCAATACTCTTCTGTCTTATTTACCAAATCCACAACAACTTTTGAGAAAGCAGACAGAGAGTATGACAACGATGTAATATATCTGCAGGTAACCCAAGGCCTCACCATATAGAAAAGTACTTTATTTTACCTGTTTTAAACGAATTCCTGATCCAGCCAACCTACATGTAGCACAGACTGTGCAATGCCTGAAGTAGAGCAGGACAACTGCATTTCCACTTGTATGTCTCTATGGACATGACTGGAAATTACTTCTCTTCATGGTGGAAAAACAATGTAGGTAGAAAGGATTTAGAAACACAGTAAATCACAAGAGAGGATAAAGCGTGCAACCTGCGTATGTGGAAGATAGCAGAGATATCTATGCCCATCCACATTTAGACTGGTCATACAAGAAGGGCAGCCTGAGAGGTTACTTCTCCTGACTTGTGGCAAGGGTTAAAGAGAACCTCTCGAGCTTTATGAGAAAAAATCTACATCTTCCCACTCACCACACACTACTATAGACATCAGACGGAGCGAGGCACAGATGCATGCATAAGAACCAGCAATCTAGCGGTGCATATGCTGACGCAAACATATTTAAGCACTGGAAAGTTGGAAGCTCTTTGCCTACGCAGTTCACGTCATCTAAATAGTATCTGAGTGCTAGGCCCTTTCCTATCAGAATGAGGTAGTCAAGAAGAAGAAGAGATGATGGGTTTAGAAACCTGCCCTTCCCCATAAGAAAATCCTGAAATGCACAAATACTGAGCTGTTATATTCGGGTGCAGGTAAAGAAGGATTCATTGCAAATGCTGGATAGGGAAGAAGATCAGAACACAACTTCCACGTGGTACAAATCCATGTAGCTGGGTGAAAGGAGGTGAAATGATGCTAAATATCAGAAGAAAATCCTTAATGGGGTGATGTATCAGATCGTGAAAGTCTCCCAAGGGAAGAAGCAGAATCCCCACTGCTCAACACATGTAAAAGCAGCATGGACAAAGAACTACAAGACAGGCTACAGGGAATAACTCAATACATAGCAAGAGGATGGTTCAGATGACCTAATAATATAACAGGATTTAAAATGACTAGATAATTCTATTATCATTAACCACATTCACAGTAGTACAAGCTAAAACACTGTTGCTATGGTAATCAATCCTTATGCGTCGTTGCAGAAAATGACTGAGATACAAGGGATGGAAATGAATTGAACCAGCCCTTCCTATTCTCAATGAATTCAATGTACCAGTCAGCTGGGAAACGATCTAATGTGAAAGTTTACATCTAGCTTCGCACAACCCTTTTAAAATATACAGTAAAGCACAACTGAGTGTCTGGCATTCAAATATGGGGTTATCCTTAGACGCACACAGTCGGTTCAGATTCAAGGTACGAGCAAGGCTCCAGTTCAGGGGGGATGCTGCTGGAAATGGATGGATTGCTCTCGTCATTGCACTTCAAATCCCATTCTCTTAATACTGCTTGAATTCTCTCAGCCCAAAGTAAATCGACACTACGGAAAGACCAATGCATGCATGCTTCTACTCACATGCTATTACAGCTCCATCTTGTGAGAATATGAGACCAACTTGTTTTCCATGTGGAAGGCAAGAAAAAAAGACAGCAGAAGTGATCATTTTCGCTGGTGCTTTCTAAGTAGCCCTATGGACAACAAACCGTAGTAGTGAAAGCATCCTACTTTTTATTCTTAATTTATACTCCCGACTGAAAACATACAACTTTTTAAGATTTAAGCCACAGGAAAACAAATGACCAGCAGTCTCATGATCACATATTATCAACTCTGAATCAATTCCATTTCTGCATGGATGTTATTACAGTGTCGTAACGAAGTGCACGTCTCACAGTACACTGGAAAATGCGTACTGGTCTGCTCACTCAGCTTTCCCTTTTACTTACAATAACAGAGCATTTGTCAGGAAATTGGTAAGTTAAACCTGGCAGGAATAAAAATCTTTATAGCCAGAGAAAATTTTGGAACCCAAATTTTGAAAAATTGAGTTTAAATCATTCCTGGTACACTCACATAGGGTCTGTTTGAATCTCTATTAGTAAAACTGGAAAACCCCACTATGTTTTCTTAATCACAACTGAGAATTTAAACTAAGACACTAACACTCCTCTTCCTCCAAAACAAAATGTTTTCAGCAAAACACAATGGGAATCGAGTGGAAACGAAAGCTCAAATCACTCCGTGAAAAACCACCATGCTCTCCCAGTTTCATATAGCAAAAAATGGTTACAGAGTGTATTTAGGAAAAACTATTTGCATATGTAGACAGAAGAGAAGACGACTAATTCTGCTCCTCAGAATTCCACAGCAACACTTCCTTTCAAAAAATGCTTTCTCAAGTGAACAAAGTATTTCTTTTAGTCTTTTGATAGTCTACAGCATTGTTAAGAAAAATAACTCAAAGCAGCCCACACAAACAGAAAGGGTTCTATAAATTATGGGAGCCACATATTCAAAAAGGAACAGGTTTTTACCTGCTAGTGCTGGTATTTTACTGTGCTACTGCTGGCTCTTACTCATTGTTTTGTGCAGCACTAAGCAAAATATTCATTAGAAACCAGGGGGGAAAAAAAAAAAAAAAAAGATCAAAAAGGAAGCAGGTCCATATTCTGGCTTGAAAATCAACTATGGCCAAGCAAGTACACCAGAAGGTAAAAATAAACTTTAAAATCCTCAGTTACAATGTATTTGAAAGAGGCTAAAAATAAACCGGCCTGTTTTTTAAAAAGCCATTAAACTCAACCTTATGGAATGTATTATATTTTAAGTGAGAAGCAAAATACATACATCAAGGAAAAGATCAGAGCAGCAGTGGAGTTTTCAATATTCACAAACACATACAGAAGCAAAATATTTGACAGATGTGCTATACAGTTACCCTTGTATATCAAAAAATTATTTAGACAATGTAATTTTTTGTAAAAACTTCTCAGGAATAAGCAGAGAAAATGACTCAAGTTCTATCAGAACATTCCTGAAATGCTAGAACATGCCTGAATTCATGAGACATTTATTCAATTGATGAAGATACATCCTCTTTATTGAAAACAGTCTGTAACACAGTGTATGTATATTTTGTTTCTATTTTAATATATTTCATTAGTATTTTTCTTGGAATTTAAACAAAAATGTTCCTGCTTGTGTGAGTTTCAAGTCATTAGTGCCAAAACTTCAGCCAATGTTTCATGAGAAAATTACTGAATTATGTCTGTTTATGATTATAACACAGATTTCTCAAGAAAATTATTCCCTCTTGGGCATTAAAAACTAAATGAGTATGAAAGCCTAGAATGTGTTTAATGTGACCAAGCTAGCTTTTCCCGCCAAAATGCTTCAATTTAATCCAAACTAATTTTTTAAAACTTAAACAAAGTCTAATAAAAGTTATTTCTCTTCCAAAAATGACGTGCATTTACTAGAAGAGACTCGATAAAAAGATATCATTAAAAAATCCAAATTGTGAAGGCCAAGAATTTTACTATGCAACTGCTGTAAATAATTTCTTTTTTTTTTTAATGTAAGTTCATGGATGAGTCAAAAAGAGCATGTGTGAGAAAGAGGAAGAAATCCCAGTGCAACTGAGAAATTAAACTGAAAAATTAAATCAAGGAGCCAAAAACCAGACACACAGATGGTAAAAACTGGCAAAAATAAAAAGTAAAAATCATGCTCTTAAGTACCAACAGATGCAGTGACTTTAAAATATTACTCCTTGAGGATACACAAAGACAATAATCTCAGATTGTGATTTCTGGGCCAGTCTACTGCTGCACTAGAGCCACAAAATACACCGTATTGTACAGAGGAAAAATGACGTGTCAGAGACAGTGATATCTGCACTGCCAGTCTACTAAAATAGAAGGGAAGAAAATTAAACTATCCAACACTGTGAAATTAATGTCTTCAGCAAAAAATAAAAAAATTATCTGTGTAAATGAGATAAGAGAGGTGACTTGCAGAATCCATTTACAGATTTATAATACTACAGGACTGAGCATGAACTGGTTATTTGAGCATTTCTGAAACATTCCTTCTTGCAACAATATTCAAGCTTCTCACTCCGGATGGAAGCGAGACTGTGCTTCCCAGATTCCACGTTGTTAAACTCTGTCATGCTAACAGCTTTGCTGACCTCCAATCTTATTTAGGGTCTCCTTGATTTCAATCACCACAATTACCGAAAAGCTACCCCAGTTCAGACTGTTGGTATTAAAACAGGGAAAGAAAAATAATCCAGGATTTGAAAATTGAGAAACTGATGCGTAACACCTATGTGCTTGAAGTTCAGCCTTTCCTGAAAGATCTTCTTAAAATCAGAACTTGAAATGAGTAATTATTAGTAGTACTTTTAAAACACATTACTTAAGACTAATTTTCCAGATTGTTAAATGAATTAAATTGATACTGCTACACATGATTGAACAAACCCAGCATCTTATGCCCTCACCATAATTTCAGGCTAGCTGTAGATATATAACCATAAAGACTATGGCTTTTTTGGGCTAAAAAACAAAGTCAAATTCAACAGAAAATAAAATGACATTTCTTTACTACCTCTTTTAGTATGCAAAAGTTTGCACTGGACACTTTCTCCTCTAAAACAATTACTGAAGTTATCAGGATAATAATATCAGGAAGGTGACTGAGAACTCCACAACACAAATGTATTTAAAAACACAGTTACAAGAAGAAGTTTTACAAGTTATATATGGATACATTTAAACATATAGATACACATGTATATATATATGTGTCACCAATGACAGCACTTTAAAATACTGCTCCTAGAAGTGGGCAGTTAATGAACAGTTTTGTATTTCTAGTATATAAACAAGCACAGACGTGCACTTCATTTAACTCTAATGTACACATGGATGAGGAGTAAGAATGCTGAACTATAAAATTAACAGGGAAGTTTGCTGTAAGTTAACTGGAAAACAGAAAGATGCCATCATGAGGCAAATAAATTTTGTCTTCTGTAGAGGCTCCATATTCGGACGACCCAGAAAGGTGTCACTGCTCACCAGGACACCCATCAGCATCCAGCTAGCGCAAGCCAGCAGAGCTTCAGCAGCTGCTGTTTGCCCTCCTGAAACAGCCCGGGAGGTGGTTTCGAAATGACTCCCACCATCCTGAAACCAAGTCCCAGCTGCACGCTGCAGATGCAAGCGCTGCTCTGAATTCACCCCAGGTTTCTGAGGTTTGGCTTTTGAGTAAGACAAGTCAAAGCGTGCCTGACACCAGCACGCTCACACCCCCAGGGGCACGGCATGGGAGGGCACAACTACTCTTCAGCTGCACCTCTTTTTATATTCACATGCACGTGTAGCTGTAAAATGAAAAAAGTCATCAGGGAACTGCATTGCAATGAGGTAGGAATTTCACAGAGATTCAGATATAGTAATTTCTTTGGGGTTTTTTTCTACACATATCCCAGCCTACATCCCAGTATTTTCTGCTGTCCCTTGACACACCAGTGCGGAGCTAAAGCGCCTCCTACCCAATCTTCAGCTTTTCAGTAAAACTGACATTTGTTAATTTAGGGGAAAAGTGGCAGAGTCCTTGAGCCCCATTAATTTCACTTACGCAGAATGCTGCGATACACACTATCCTACTGAAGTATAATTTTATAAGCTGCTTCTTTTGCACAGAGACCAATTTTACTGACCTTCAAATCACCAGCAAAATCCATCAGTTTTGATGAGAGGATGAGTTAAAAGAGTCTTCATGAAGAGAAAGCTCTTTATACTGACAAAGTGTAACTACAAGGAAGAAATACTGATGGGCTTGCTTTATGAAATCTGTGCTTTGTTGTAACAATTATTGCCTCGAAAATCAAGATAAATAAAAATGGTATGATGGAATACTCAATGTAACTTTCAATAATTTTAAATGGAGATGCTCACAGATATGACTGCTTTCTTTTGGGACATTTAATTTAGTCTGTGCTTTGGATAAATGAGTTGAACTTATAAGCAATCACGAATTCCTACACATTAGGAAAGTAAAGGTTTTTGAAGACAAATGAGGGTATCCAAAAGGAAGAGGAAATTAAGTTTTGATACAAAGTGATTGAACACTGGCTTCCTGCCTAGTATCCTGAAGAAATACTAAGAGGACCAGAGGTTTTGTTCATACCGGATACCTCACTCCTCGGGTGTTTATTCAACAGTCTGTAAAAATGTTTGCAATATACAGCCTAAAGGGTAATTTTGTTTGTTTGTTTGTTTTGGAAATAGTTGCATATGTATGCTGCCCTTAATGTTAATTTTTAAACTGTGAAAACAAACAATATTTTAAATGGCAAATATGCTAAAATAATAATAGCCAACTGATTTTGCTCAAATTCATAAATAGTCATCTCTGGGCTGGAAAACGCAGCATAAAAATTTTCAATCCAAATGAAGTTAAAGTAATCACATGCAGCTGGCATGAAAGTGAGTGATACCTTAATATGGAATCTGGGCAACAATTTTTAGTCTTAAAATATCACATATAAGAGATCAAAACTTAGAAGGAATATTTATTTCAGAAGTAAAATCTTTACAGCAGTACATTACAGAAAGTCTTTAGTTCATTAATATTTTTAGTGCTTCACATGTTTCCAATCAATTGCTTCCTCATGGAAACACTAGTTGTGCTGTATTTGTTTTAATTCTGTGTATCATGAATATGGAACCCACCTCAACCAGAGTAACTGCAACAGTTACAAATCAGTTTTCCTTCTTTGGCACAGGGATTCAGCAAACGCCCGTATCAGTGCCACGAGGTAGCTGGCAGTTAATTGCTGAGTCCTATGAAAACGCTTTTTAATTATTTATTAAATCAGATCAAATAAGACAAATTTAAAAAGAAGAGAGGGATTGTTGTTTCTTCTGTTCTGCATATGACACATACAAAAGTAAATAACTTTTTCGTACATTCTGATTTCCTAAGCAACTGAATTCCTATTCTGCCAGCCCACCCCCTCCCCAGCTCTGGAAACTATCGAGGTTGACCATTTCATATGCAACTCCAAGTAGTTTCGAGATAAATTTAGAATGAACTTATTTTCAAATCAGTGAATGAATTGGCAAGGCTGGTCTATTGTCTTCTTTTCTCTTCCAGTTATAATGACGAAATAAATTAAAATCTTATGGTATATCGCATCAACTAGGTCATATTACATAATTCCATTCACTCAGTTGCTGCACTCACTAAATCTTGCTGTGTCACTTCATCAGGAATCATGACATTTCTCAAAGTATCCTATAAATTACAGCAACCACTTAATACAGCCAGAGAGTACTACATTCAATAATGAAATGCTCG
This sequence comes from Balaeniceps rex, assembly GCA_013401315.1. Lineage (NCBI taxonomy): Eukaryota > Metazoa > Chordata > Aves > Pelecaniformes > Balaenicipitidae > Balaeniceps > Balaeniceps rex. The sequence goes on along the minus strand of VYZW01035654.1, from coordinate 16,176 downwards.
TACTTAAGCAATGAAATTGAGATTAAATTTAAAACCCAAAACAAAACAAAAACCCAGACAAATTACTTCCACATAACTCAGTTATTAACTCCAAGTTACACAGTACCATTCCCCTTTACAGCAAAGTGCAACCACGTCATTGAAGTGACCTGTCCACACGGGATTTTAAAGAATAAGCGCCTTTCCTATTTCCATCAATGGAAGATAAATTACTGATCATTTCCACAACAGACAGGACCAACTTGGCCCTTTTCCGAAAGCATCTTTCTCATAATTAATAACTCATAGAAAGAAAAGACGTGTAAAAATCATCCTGCTGTTATTCACTAAATGAGATAAGTTTCCCACTCAGATTAAATCTGTCATTTCCCCTTGCCCAAAATAACCACTCTGACTTTATTTCTGTTCTGTTTGGAATTAACTGGCTTGCATGCATCAGCAGTTGATTTACCTGAATCCCACCTAAAAATTACAGTGAAAAGCAAAGAGCCCTCACATCCATGTTCCTGTCTGGATAAGTTGTTCTATTTTATTATAGGAAGGACGACAACTTCCACTACAAATTAATAATACAAATATTTCTTTTACGTAAGTAACATTAGCTATTTAGAAGGAAAATTGTACCAGGAAGAAAACCAGACTACTAAAAAAAAAAAAAAAGGCACTTATTTTTCCATTTCAAGTCAAGCAAATTCTAAAATGCAAATTAAGTTAACTGAAAATTAAGTTAATGTGAAGCTTAAGCTAAGGCCAGACAGACTTCCGATGCAGAATTCTAGAAATTTGGCTTAGCAACAAAACCAAGCAAATTCTTAATCTTGGATTTTCTTATAATTTGAAAGGAACAGGATAAAAACAGTATTTGGGATAACTTTCTGATTTTGAATTGTGTCTTTCTGATAGAATATTAAAAAGGACATCATCAAGACTCTAGAAAATAAAACAGAGAAGGGATTTGGGGAGCTGGGATTTAGAGATGTCATCTTTTTCTTTCCAAGGAATTGGTTGCTGTCCTGTAGAAATCTGTACTGTAAAACACAAAGCAGGTATGCAGGAAGAAGAGGAAGTTAGAGCAGAGAAAATGAGAAGAACACAAAATGGAAGGAAAAAAGGGTAAAATATCAATACCATGTACTACCAGTACCACTTTCTGAACAAAAATGCAGAATTTCTTTTGAAGCCTCAAAGATACAAGTAATCACTTACATATTTACACTTTGGTTAAAAGGCTAGAATGCAGAACGAGCATAATGTGAATTTTAAATTAAGAATACTTTACCAAGGGCGAGGGACAATCCTCTATAGACACAATTAACAGAATTGCTTTAATACACTTAAAACTTTTAACCTTTGTGGTCTTTGAAGTGAATAGTGGAACTGCATTTATTTCAGGTTTGTATGGAAGGGCTGTACTGCCCTGAAAAGTTTTACAGTGCTGTAAACTAATGAAATAAATTATCTTAATTTGGTTAGATCTATTTTCATTAACTGTATTACCCACCAAGGGAACGAGGACAAATTTTAATTTTACTAATGTATTTCACTTCTGCATTACTCCGACACGCTGTAATTGCAGCTCCTGCTCAGTATTGCTCGCTCTGCTGCCATGGGGCCACCTTGCCCCCGTGCCCTCACCCACGCAGGCAGGGATGCATGGAGCCCCCGGGACCCACGCAGCCGTCACCACCTCGAGCAGGGCTGCGCAGTACTAACTCATACCACGTTCCCATCGGGGCTTTTGAGGACATGGTTTGGTAGCAGCAACAAGCACGTTATGAAAATAGTGAGAGTATTTCTATTATAAACAACTCGCTGGGATACATCATATATGCCTGGACTAAAAAGTAAACATATGAGAAGATAAACCTCTTTCACAGCTTGAAGAAAGAAAACAAGTTCTTAAAAGAAGGACAAGAAGAACTGAGACATCCTTTAGATGAAACGCTCTTTCCAGGCCCAGCAAGGGATTTTCAGACGTCCTTATCTGACCTGCTACCACGGACAGACAGCAGTCAAAAAAGCCAGAGATAATACTGTTCTGCAAAATATTTAGAAAATAGTCAGAAAACTAACAGCAATAATTTATTTAAAGCTTCTTACAGAATCTCCATGTAATTTAAGAGTACTACTTATAACCCTGGTATCATAGACTTATTACCATTAACTACCATAACAACATGATTATTTAAATAGGTTGGTCCCAAAGAGCAGGAAAACAGCAGTGCATGGTTACTAGCAAGTCTGAAAACACCCTTCATGCATGCCAAGACTCTTCAGAAAGGTTCTGCAGAACAAAGTAGGTCTTCTAGCAGATACCAGCGCTTGTCAGGCTGCACCTGGAGTACCGTGTCCAGTTCTGGTCCCCACAATACATGAAAGGCACAGACAGACTGGAGAAGGTCCAAAGGAGGGCCACAAAGATGATCAGAGGGCTGGAGAACCTGCCCTATGACGAAAGACTGAAGGAGTTAGGTCTTTTCTCCCTGGAGAAGAGAAGGCTCAGGAGGGACCTCATCACAGTATTCCATTACTTAAAGAGCAGCTACAAAAAGGACAGTCTGTCTCTTCACAAGGAGCCACGTGGAGAAGACAAGGGGCTACAGGTACAAGTTGCACCAGGAGAGGTTACATCTTGATATATGAAAGAATTTTTTTTTTACAGTAAGAAAAACCATTCACTGGAACAACCTCCCCAGGGACGTGGTAGAGTTCCCAGCACTGAAGGTTTTCAAGACGGGATTGGACAGAGTGCTAGGTAGTCTCAGCTAGGCTCCCTTTTCCACAAAATGTTGAACCAGCTGATCTTTCGAGGTCCCTTCCAACCTGGGCTGTTCTACGATTCCTTAAATTTCAGCCCAGTCCATCTGCATACTCATGTGCATGTGTACATATATCTATGAGAGTGAGAGTGTTTGAGTGTGAGGATATACATCTGAATGTGAAGCATGTCTTTTTCTATAACACTTAAAATCCACGAGTTTTTTTTTTAAATTGACTTTTCCTTTTTTTTTAAATTGTGGACTATAATCACCTCTCCACATATAGAGCTACATTCTGCCACTGCATTCATATCTACACAGCAGCATATAACTGAAAGTAGACTGCAGCCCCCGAACTGTCTCACCTATTTAATACACAGTATGAAATGACAGATTATTTTTCAAAGGAGAACAAGATAGATGCCAGCATGAAACATTGTTTATAAAAGCATCACCACTGCAGCTGTCCCCAAGCAATAAAGCTGTTTATTCCAACCTCCTACCTTATATAAACTGAAACCCTCAGCACTGAAAAACATCAAGTTTGTTCATGACTTCAAGACAAATAACAAGAATCTCTTTCCAAAATATGCAATTAAGGTCACATCCACGAATGTCCATTTTGCGTAAAAGTGTACCAACTTCTAAATTCCATGTTAATATTTTCTTAAAACTAATACATGCTGTAGTTTGAAATTTGATTCTGTGTACATACTGATGCATTCAGCATTCAGATAAGCCTTTCTCTTTCAGGCGTCTTCTCTCTGTTTCTGTGGTTATACACACACATTTAGAGAGTATTTAATAAATATGTGTATTAGTGAATTTATATCTAAGCTTTATACAGAAGAATATAGAGATTCTTCTGAATTCAGGAGACACGACAACTCTTCTGGGGAGTAGGGATTAGAGTCTACAGAAAAGTCAGAAATAGATCAAGTTAGAACCTAAAAATCAAATGGCTTTTAAATATGGAAATGAAGTTTAGATTTAGAAGTCTGGATCCGAAGCCAGTTAAGTTCAAAGTCAGATTTAAACCTAGAAAAGGCCTGTGATTCTGATTCTCACTACAGAAAAACGTGGTAAAGATTCGAACCTTAAAAAGCAGAAATCATAAATACAGAAATAGAGAGCTTGCATGCCCATCGTAAGAGCTTTTTTTACCTTCCCATGCCCCTTTTTAAGCATTCTGACACGTAATACAGAACCAGCTCCAGCAAGTCTCCCAGATCGAGATGTGTCTGTGGAACTGGGCACCTCAACACCCACCAGAGCCTCAGCTGCTAGAAGCAGCTCAGCAGGGTCCAGCCTGGAAACAACCTAGCTGACCACACACATGCCTCGACTCGATGAAGATCTAGACTCCGATACTACACAATAGGAGTTTGGATATTTTTATGTAGGTACTCACATCATAAACACCTAAATACAGATTTCTCATGCTGGAGCTCACTATGCGTAGTATTTTTTCTAATAGAATAATAATAAATGCAACACAGGGAGAACACTGAAACAAGTCTACAGAATAATCACTTAATTGTGGTCATGTACAGATCAGTGATACCCAATACCACTACACTCTTCTGGGAAGTCAAAGGCTATTAGAAATTATTTAATACTTTTGACCATATTATATATAAAAGAATTTCCAAAGGTGTGATTAGTCAAAGAAAAAGAAAAGAAAAAAAGAAAATTATTATTACACCTGTGTTTAGTAATGGCTCCAAGATGTCAAGGTGCTCTTCTGGCAGCCAGAAAGGGCACTTGGCTGGCTCAAAGCTGGATGCAACCGCTGCCCTTGCTGAGACGTAACTGTCCCTCCTCCTGCTGAGTGGAGGGGCAAGCCAGCACTTTACAGCTTGCATTTCATTTGAGCATTTGAGTTTCTGAGCTGAAGGAATTAACATCTTGCCAATATACAGAAATAAAGGGAGCAGTCAATACTACCTGTAGCAGCAGCAGCAGCTAAGAGAAAGTATTCTTGGGCCAAATCAAGCTTTTCATCTTCTTCATAGTACAAAAGCAAGAAGAAACAGCTACAGCACTCGGGGTGTTGACAACCCCATCAGGTGGAAGCCAGTGTGATCACACGGCCAAGAACCCCTGTCTCAAATAGTACAAAAGCTGAATTTGCAAGTGGATATGGGACTGGGGAGACTTTGAACTTTTGCAGGAGCACCTTAATGTCTTCTGATCAGCTCTTTGACTAACATAAACCTCAAGCGAATCCTCTACCGATGCACTAGTCACTGCTTCTACCTGCCCATAGTTATAGCTATGGCCAATTATTCAATACTAAGTCAGGTGCTAAGCCATGCCTTTCTTGGCTGCGTCCCATAGCTCTACCTGCAGAAACAAGCAAACTGCATGAGCCATGGCCCGGTTCACTAGCTGGTAACATTTTTTCCTCCCACAATCAGCCTCAGAGTAGTCCTGCCTGGTTTCACAATCCCTGGATAGCTTCCTGGCTACACCCATACTTCCCCTGCCTTTCATATGGGACAATCCACTGAAGACCCCTCAAAAAGAGACAGGACTCTGCATCAGGCCTAGAGCTTCGAACATATGCCTATCTCTATCTTTGTGACAGAAATTCTTTATAAGGAATATGACAAGCTTTAAAACCATCTTTGTATTTTATAATTTATATGCTGTCATGGTTCTATGTTCATTAAGGTTGTTATCACAAGAAACAAATTATAAAGTGCCTGTCCTCAGATAGGGAGGAAAGCAATGAGACTCTATCTTGGCGTTGTACAGAGCAATAGATAACCAGTTAAAAATTACTCCTCCAACTGAAGCCTAGCTAATCCTTTTGCCAAATCTTAAAGCACAACTCCTTACTAATGACAATAATTTTTACTGCAGTTTCAACCTCTACATGTGAGGAGTTTGAGATAAGAAAAGCCTCCAACCCGCAAGCCTCCCCATCTCCAGGCCACGAAACACAGAAGGTGCACACCTTTCCACTGTAGTCACAGTCATAATAAAATCTAGAAACAAAAGCCTGTCAGACAAGGAGAAACACAAAAGAGGTACACTAGCGAAAATAAAAATATTTATATACATTAGCTATTACCACTATGAAACATTCACAACTAAACGAAATAAATGAGCTGCATCTCTGCCTTCTAATCTTGTATTAAGGCATAAAACAGAAGCAGGGTTTTTGTTGTTAAATGAAAAATCTGTTGACATGGGTAAGCTGGAGTATGAGAATCCACAGGAAATTAGTGGTTTAAATTCACCAACCTACCTCTGAAGCTCTGATTATTTTTTTTTCAACTGACAGTGCTGAAACGCACTAATTTATAGCATCCAAATGTTTTAAGAGAGTATATTCAATCACATTAAAAGCAGGCCTTATTTTGGTGAAAATACAAGCTGAAGGCAGGTACTCTACAGCTGGAGATGTAAGACCATATGCTACCTGCACATCTGACCTCGATGAAAAAGGAACCAGAGAAACTGTACCAGATTACTATGGACAGATGCCATGAACAAGAATAACTTAGGGGAAGTGCTCCGTACAGCACATTTCTGCTCAGGAAGACAGCAGTAGTAACTTCTCTTCCCATTTCAGAATGCATTTGAGTTGCTTTTATCTCTGGTTTTTGCTAGATACTAGAAAGCTACTGGGATTTTAGGAATCAGTCCTGTTCTTCAGTAATAACCATGAAATTTTGCTCCATCTCCTACCTTGCTTTCATGCACTGACAAATACAGATATATATCCAATAGTTATGTGTATATATTTGCATATCATTTTAATTGAACCAACCTCGTTGTATTTGCAAATCTGATCAACTGCTTCATAATTAAGCAGGGCAGCTGTAGAATTTCCCTCTCCTGCTGCTCTCGCACCCCTTTCCAGTGCTCAGCACAGCCAGGTCCGCTTAATCCTTCTGCGAAACAGGCCTCTCCAGCAGAGCAAGGAGTATACTATTTCAGTTCAAGGTGTCTTGATTGCTGCCCGTTCCAATATTTGACTAATGAAACTAAAATGACCACCCAAGAGAAGCTTTGTACTTAAATTTAAGGAATTGGTAAAAAGTTTAACTCTTTCATACGTTCCCTTTTCATGTCTCCCTGGTATGAAACAGCATGAGTCCAGATTTGATCAGGGCCTGAGCAAGTCTTGAGGTGAACTGAGGGAAAAAAAGATTTCTCAAATAAAAGTCACATTACCATATATATGAATAAATTTCAGAGGAAATAAGATTTTTCAATTATTCCTCAAAGTTTGGTTGCTGTGGGAGGAAAAGAAAGTGCTGTGGAGGGCAAGGTGGAGAACAAAACACAAGTTTTTCTTTTTTTAAGGTATTTCAGAATTAAATTAAAGATTGCAAATTTTGTTCCTAGTACTTCACATTCTGTAGGAGAGAATTAATGAAATAATTGAGTGAGAGAGTCAAAAATACAATCCTTAACTTTCTAACTGTATTCTGAAACTGCATTTGGATTTTTGGCTTTATAGTGGTGAAATGATTCTCTGGTACAGTTTCACATAACTTACTTCGTAGCTTCAGAAATGCCAAAACTTTCTGAGGAATACATGGACCGTTTGCCCTGTGGACAACCAGAGGGCTCTGGAACTGAACTGGGAACAATCCTTAGGTAGATACAGCTAACCAGCATATACAATCAGAGTATCTTAAAGGACTCAGAAGCAGAATTAATCTTTTCCATTTCTTTGATGTATCACTCTAATTTAGCAGGGCCCTAGTAAAGCACAATAGATAGGAACAAAAGCAATTACTTCCAGGAATTTTAACAGGCTTCATGCATTCTTCCATTTTAAGGCACTAAAACCTAGACAAGTTTACAGAACTATTTCTTTAACAACTCCTAGAACATATCTAATTCTATGCCCTTATTAGTCACTGCCAGAGCAGCCTATAATTTCCTGGAAACAAGGCCTCTTGCAGTTTCATCTGCAGAACAGGCTGTGATGCTGCAGAATCGCAGTTTACTTCATAGTTCTGCTCGTGGGAAATGAGGTGTTGTCCACACGAAATAATTGCACTTCTTTGGCACATTACACCTTCACTCCTCAAAGCGCAACTCCAGTGAATGTTCATGTATGTTAGAAGCTGACAAAGACCATCCTGGAAATTTTTTTCTCCTTATGTACAAAAAGAAGAGAGGAGGCAAGCTTCAAGGGAAGCAACTCGATCCAAGCCAGAAGAGCCGCCCTCCAACAACAAGCTTCTGGAGTCTGCAAGATGAACCTAATGTTTACTACTATTTGCTCTAAACAGCCATAAAGGCAGGTTAGACCAGGACTATTATTACCCTTGGTATCTGTAATGGGTTCTGCCCTAGAGGTTTCTCGGCACTGTCACTGCCTTACCCTTGGTGCCAGACCTGCTGTCTGCTACTTTTTATGTGCGTAGGGGCAGGGTGCGCAGACCCCTCCAGCCCCACCACAGCTCTGTGGAGCACACAGGAACAGGACTGGAAGTCGCTAAATTAATTGATTATGCAGATAGCAACCTCGTCGCTTGGGTTTCTTCTTCACAGAAGTGAAAGGCTTAACCAATGGGAAACAAAAAGCCCACAGAGGATACTGAAAAAGATATTAGAGTTTAAAACCCAAAAAAGCATGGAAGAATATCTCTGTCTGCAGTAACTCCATCCCCTGCCAGGCCCTTCCCTCCCTCTCTCTGCAGAGCTGTGCTGCATCCCACTCTCACTACGGGCTTTCTTCTCCCGTGCATACCCTGTTAAACAGGTTGCGGTCTAATTAATTATCCTGCCGATACAAAATCGCAAAAGGATCCTGGTCTTCCAGGCACATGCAGATTCATTAACACATTTAAAGAATGAACCCTCTCTCTCTCTCAAAAAAAACCCACCACCACAAACAAACAAAAACAAAAAGCAGAAAACTTGCTCAGAAGAAACATGGTATTGGCAATTTCAGACTTCAACCAGTTAACTCGGGTAACAAATACGCTTCCAGACTACCGCTACTGCCCAATTATTTACCTAATTGGTGAATAAATTGGACTAGTTAAGCTGTTCAGAGACCAAAATCAGCATAAAACTTAATGTAAAACATGATATATTAAAATATTCAGGTACCAAACATTTTACAAGATGATCACTATTAAGATTCGTAATCCAACTTCTTTTGCTGAAACAACAGTTTCATTAACTGCCACAGTGAAAACCTAATGGCGCATGGAAATATGCCTCGAAAACATCGATCAAGCAGAACGGTCACAGGAGATGCCTTCAAATCTGGGCACCAACTTTCTATTTCAACACAGGCAGATACAGAGACAGCAGCTAAACTCATCCACACTAACTCTACATCTTTTGAGAGGAAAATAGTAACAGAACTACCACTAGCATTAAATGTGCAGAGGAAAATATACAAGGACTAAAGACAGAGGTTTTTTCATAAAACATATCATTTTGAATGAATCTGCAGCTAATTACAAGATACAAAATAGTTAATAGCTCACATTTGGCTTTTTTTAGGTTTTTATACCCTGTGGTATTATTTAAGCTCCTTTTTAACTACAAATGGGGTTGAATAAAGAATGTTTGGAATATCCTAGGATTTTGCAATGCTAGACTTCAAATATCAGTATGGGATTTGTGGGTGAAGACCAGTCCCAGGACACCAGCCCAGTGTTGGACTCAACCTTCTCCTCCATTCACAAGGCACAGAGTAAGAAGCTTGGGCTATGTCAAATGGCAAATTTCATTTTGAAGCTCCTCTGTATAATGCCCTATTGCTGTAAAATACAAAATTTGTACATTCATGTTCAATGCAAAAATGCAATGTTTTCCTGTCACATTGTATAAAGAAGAAAAATGAGCTAATAATCCTACGTAAGCACTATCCTATATATGGGCTTCCTGTTATATTTCCAATTTCCATAGTAAAGATGCATTTTCATTATACATTTGAAGACACTTCTTGGAAAGTTTCAGACACATACAAATACATAAAGTATTTATGCTAAGTAATTTTAATTTCAGACCTTTAAACCTCTATAACTATCATCTTATTAATAAAAAAAAAAAGTTGGAATTACTTAGTGTCTCAAAAAAGCCCAAGATCAAAAGCACTATAAATGTACACTAAATAAATATGACAACACTGTCTTCAAATTAATAATTCATATATTTTACAATGTTAAGAATAACAAGCATTTAAAAGTGCAATGCCAAAACTGACCCACATTTGACTATTCTGTAGTATTATTAGCAGCTTTCAACAGAAAAAAGTTTATCAAAATAATACTCTCTAATTAAAATAACCCTGTTGGTATCAGTTGTGAAGAACAGCAGCACTCCACATACCATATAAATGTGTTTATGACTCAAAAATGAAATAATTTGCAGCTGTCCATTTCAGTCTTAATGAAGTTTTTTTGGAAGCAGAAGGAATCCCATACAAATTTAGTCAGCATACTGCTGGTGCTTGTATGATGCTTAAGAGAGTCAATATCACATAAGAATACACTTCTTTGTAATAGCTTGGAGTAGCATAATGATTAGATTGATAAAGTAATATATATATACACATATATATTACCTGTTCTTGCCTCTCCAGCCACTTGTCCACCATGGGATGACTGGCACTTAACGATGAACGAGCATTGTCTCTCTGAAACTGGTTAGACCAGCTACTAGTATCTCGTGGTAGGCTTCTGTAGTTTTCATCTTTCTAGTTTAAAAGAAACAAAAAAGTGTCTTATAAAAAACAACCAGTCCTTGCACATTAACAATGCAGCTGGTTATTAAACCAATACAAAAGGAAGACTGAGAAAGGAGAACGCAGGTCCGGCTGGACCCAAGGACAGCGTGATTGCCCGGCCATTCAATTGCAAGAGCTCCCCTTCCTTAATGCCAGTGAAGCCCAAGCAAAGCCTTTGGTGGGTTTGTAGCATCCACTTGTGCTTCACTACCTCTCTTTTCCAACCTCAAACCTCTAGTGCACAGACTTCCCAAGTACATACTCAGCAAGGCTTTCAGAGCATCATGCTCCTTAGTTTCATTCTCACCAAAAGCAAATATACCATACAGCAGTCCATCCAGTGACAGCTAAGGCCACTACATAATTTTCCCAAGTCTCTGCATGTAATCAGTTTTACAATCAAAGCTGTCTCACAGCTCCAGGTACTGTACTTTAGACCAGAATAGCATGCTAGAGAGTTCAAAACTTGAATTTATTATTCCACATAATAATGCTTTGCTTGGTTTGCCTGAAGGTGTACAAATACAGTCACATTTGTAAAACAGCAGATGGAGATTGTGGTGACTGAGATACATTTATCCCATTAAGACTGATTAAAAAAAAAAAGATTTTTTTTTCTTTTTAATTGATGAGTTTGTCTTCGCATCTTTCCCACAAGCTGTACAAATTCTTCAGCTTCTAAAGATGATTAGTCCTTACCCAGTCTGATCACTAAAAGCCAATAAAAACATAGAGGCAGATCCTTAATGATGGGAGTTACCCTTAGCCCAAAGTCAATGAATTACTGATAACTTACATAGGTTAGTTCCCTTGAACTGAAATAATATATGGAACTGAAATTCTGCTTAGCTTTTCAAAAGAGGATTATAAATATACTGTCAGTATCCTTCCTTCAGGAGCTGAGTATTTTTTCCAGTCAGTGTTTGTCTATGCTCATGCCAAATCAGATAATTTAGAGAGAGTATCTATTTTCTTTATAGTCATTTATTAGCAAATAAAATAGGATTGTAGTCCTACATATGTTGCAATACTACCACTTTTAGGAATCTCAAAAATCTCTAAAAAATAAACAAACACCAGTGCACATTCGCAGCTAAAAACTATTTTTTTTATTTATAGCACACAGCAAATTTTTGACCCTTTCTTAAATCAATACTTCATTCCATCAGTATGACTATTTCCTTTTCCTATTTACTGTACTGATATTTCTTTCGCCTAGCACAGTATTAGTCCAATATTCTAAAATACGGACTGTAGCATCAATTCCCTTACAATTGTCCTTCACAACTTTATTTCTTGTAAATGTATGACAGGTTTTGCTAGGAAATTCAGGTCTCAATATAACTGTGATACGCAGCAGTTTTCAAAAGCTTCCTGTGCGAGAGCAGTCTTTTCCCAGACATATCAAACTTAAGCTTTCTTAATTGATGCCAACTTCTTCTCTTGATAGAGACTTTGTAGCAAAAAACAAATCTTCCATTTCAAGACATTAAAGCTTGAATTCAACCAGCACAAGATAACCTTGTAAAAATATGTCTGCACAAGTAACCAGCCGAACAAATCACCATCATAAATTAGTTTACCCTGCCACAAATGAGTAAGAACTTTGCATCTTTCAGCAACTAAAAAAAAATCCAGTTTTCCAGTGTGGCTAACCACACAGCAAACTAGAAACTTGCTCAGTCTCTTGCTTAGAAAGGGACAGTGGAAGTCAGTCACTGCTTTGTACAACTGTCCCTTAGCAGAGCCATAAAAGCCAGGGAACGGTGTGTACAAATTGATTTTTTCCTGTTGCTTCTCTTATTCAATTCTTCTCTTCTGGTGACAGAGGTGGCACAGTTCCTATAAGCCAAAACAACAATTTCTCTTGTTCAACGTGGTGGAAAGGTGTAACAACAAAATCAAAATCTGACGAAGAAATAACGAAAGATCATTTTATGCACAAAAACCCCCATACAGTTGGTACAGGAGTTATTGTCATCTAACAATAACTCACTCTCTGACAGACCATCACCTAGTCTGAATGACTAGAACTTTCTTCCTATGTAACGAGATGTTTTCTGTATTTCTGTACTTCATAGATAATTCCATTTTTTATTGATTCATGTTTACAATCTTCAAAATAAACTTTTTAAAAAGACACTTTTATCTATGCTACACAAAAATCTCTCTCCACGCAGCATCCATTACCCATGCACAGGAGTGTTTTGCAAGAGCAAGAGAGAAGGAAAAAAAGTTCATCAAGGGATGTGTTGTTCTTCAATCATTCAAACACTAAGTCTCTGATCTGAATCATGCAGGACAGTCTTATTGCTTAGAGTTTATATTGGAACTTCATGCTGTAAAAAGTCTTAAATGCCATAGCACACAATATAAGTGAAATTATCCAAGATAAAAGAGTTAAATTAGGTCTCTGTTTGGTGCATGTATACTAGTGTCAAGAATTCTGCAAGTTTACTCCTAATACTACCTTGTGCTGACCAGAAGAGCATATTCAACCCATCTACTGCAATATTTCTGCTGTAGCTCTCTTCTGTAGAAGATTGCCTTTCTCCTGCTAAGACCTACACCACTTCATTTTATTCAGAAGGCATAAAGTCACTCAGCAATTTTTCTGACAGCAGAAGTAAGAGCTGGAATGGCAGAAGGATGTGGTTCCTGTAACTTCTTGTGTTTCTCAGTGCTGCTCACAGGCTCAAAATACTGCTATTATCAGAGTGGAATAAAATACCTTACCAGTGTTGCAATCACACACAGAGTCATGTTGGTGTTAGCCAAACAGTGAAACATTAGAAAAACAACCAGCCATAGACAAGTCCTTCACTCCTGTCTTTGTCGTTGCTTTTTGGCAAACAGCTATCCCTGTACCCCACGGGTGACAGCACTGGGGCAAGCATTAAGCTAGACCAGGACCAGAGACCAGTGCTTTTAACACTGCTGGATGAGGTCCTTCTCGCAGATAGCTACACAACAAAACCGTAAGATGCTGCTGGCTACCTGGAACCCCATCTATGCAGGGGTCTCCATTACTGCTACTGCCAGGTCTAATTCAAAGATAGCAGTGGTGATAAACTATAGAGGTGGAGGTGAAAAACACATCGCTGCAGCTTAGACATTGGGATTTACTGAACCAACTGCAACGTCGTTTGCTATTTAAAATATATATCTATTGGTTTGGGGTTTTTTTGGTAAAATATGCAAATGTTAACCCAGAAAGCTTTACTTCTATACAGCATGATCCAGCATTAGCACACATGCTTCCAACATCCGACTGGAAAAGGTATGTGTCGCTTTTAACTTCAATACCATAAAGAAAAAGATTTCATGGTATAGAAGCCATCAGGGTCATGCAGGGAATTCTCATTTCTTCTGGAGCTGCAGCTGTAAGCCCTCCTGGGACCGGGGCTGACATGCATCATCAGTTACAATTAAACGCTCTAATTTAAAAAAAAAAAAAAAAAANNNNTAAATTAAAAAAAAAAAAAAAAAAAAAGTTTCTTTCCCAAACATCTTTGGGGACCACGGGCCATGTCAGCTTTATCATGTTTGAAATGGAAATTCATCAATATAACACTAAAACTGCCAAGTCACAATATTACCACTACACTTAACAGCAGCATTTTGCAGTATTTTTAATGAGGACACATAATCTAACACCTTAAGCTTTAGTTCAGCATGGTGTCCCTGCAGGGCTTGCTGGAGGGTTGGGTGAAAGGGGACAGAAAAAATGAAGCAATTTTGCTATACTTTTAATTTCAGATGATTTGCAATATATAACAAGCTCCTCATCAAAGACTCTGCAGCTTGTAGATGAAATGATGCATTAGCATGATCTGTGTACTTCTATTAATAGCTGTCAGTGCATAAACCGACTCATGATTTTTACCCGCAGTTGTACCCCTACAGACTCCCAGCATCACTAACCCAACCAGAACGTCCTCCACACGGTTTGGTGACAGTTCCACATCTATTATCTCATTTGCCACTAGGCCACTTTCCAAATAGTGAAGGAGTTGTTTTTTTCACTCTGTTCTGACCTCCTCTGTGGCTAATGTAAAGTGTGGGAAATCTGTTTGTTTTGTTTTGTTTTGTTTTGTTTTTATACTAGATAGCAATACAACAGGAGTAAAACAGATTGAAGGCCTCTTCAATGCAGTTCTCTGGAAGGAGATCCAAAAATGTAAACCAAGTTTTCACTTTAATTCTTCTGCAGCAAACTGCCTGCCCCTCATTTAGGATCTTCACTAAGACAGACTATTTTGGGCACTTTTTTTGCTATACATTGTTTTCTCTTGTACGCTGTGCATTTTGGGAAAGGCTTCTCACTTGTTGGGTTTGATTCCTTGTGATAGCCTCAGATTGAGATAAGATTTGTCTGTGTTGATGAGAGATGAGACTTTGCTTAATCTTTTGAGGTTATAATTTCATTTGACAGACTTTGGGCGAATTCGTGTCTACAAGTGTATCTACTGGTGTTGAATCACTATAAAAGCTGCTCTTCTTTCTTTTTATGCTCCAGTATGTCCACGTTAGACCCTGGACAGTTTGGTGTCACACCTGGAAAGGATTCTAAAAGCTGTAATTAACAAAATATCCACATAGTGAATGTAAATACCATTCTGTCTGATGCAAATGTCTGTTTATATATTTACATATATGGCCTATGGATAAATTTGATATCCTTCTATGATAGTCACCCACCTAGTGGATGAAGGGAAGACAGTGGGTGTAGTTTTTCTGGATTTTACTAAGGCTTTTGATACTGTCCCTCACAGCATCCTTCTGGACAAGTTGTCCAACTGTGGGATGAGCAGGTTTACAGTGTGCTGGGCGAAGAACTGGCTGAAGGGCAGAACTCAAAGGGTTGTAGTGAATGGGGCTGCTTCTGGCTGGTGACCGGTCACCAGTGGTGTTCTGTGTTCCTCAGGTTTCAATTCTACAACCAGTTCTATTCAATATATTTATCAACAGTCTGGATGCAGAGTTGAATGCATCGTTAGCAAGTTTGCTGATGATACCAAACTGGGAGGTGCTTTTGATGCTCTTGCAGGACAGGGGACCTTGCACAGGGATCTAGGTATATTGGAGCATTGGGCTATGATTAATAGAATGAAATCTAACAAGTCAAAATGCCAGATTCTGCACCTAAGACAGAGTAATGCCAGGCACAACTCCAAATTGGGAGAGGAGTGGCTGGAGAGCAGCCCTGCAGAATGGGATCTGGGGGTGCTGGTCAACAGCAGGCTCAATATGAACCAGCAGTGTGCCCTGGCAGCCAGGAGGGCTAAACCGCATCCTGGGGTGCATCAAACACAGCATAACCAGCCGGTAAACAGAGGTAATTATCCTGCGGTGGTCAGCATTGGTGCGGTCTCACCTTGAGTACTGCGTGCAGTTCTGGGCCCCACAATTTAAGAAGGATGTGAAGGTCCTTGAATGCGTCCAGAGGAGGACAACAAAGCTGGTGAAACAGCTGGAAGGAATTTCCTATGAGGAACAGCTAAGGACTTTGGGCTTCTCTAGTTTGGAGAAAAGGAGGCTGAGGGGTGACCTCCTTGCTCTCTACAGCTCCCTGAGGAGGGGAAGTGGAGAGGGCGGTGCTGAGCTCTTCTCCCTGGTAGCCAGTGAGGGAAGTGATCATGTCCCCGTACTCAGCACTGCTGAGGCCGCACCTCAAATACTGTGTTCAGTTTTGGGCCC
>VYZW01035653.1:62994-85583 GCA_013401315.1 Balaeniceps rex | reverse complement strand
AATGTGCAATAACAATTCTTTTCCCAAATATAAAACTTTTGAGCTAATTTGATAAAAATGAACAAACAACAAAAGCCAACAACACTTGCAGAAATAAACCTCAAGTTAAAACCCTAAAGCCTGCTGTGACCAGAGGGACCCAAAAATGAATCTGTGACAAAAGCAGTCAGATTTTTGTTTCCTTTACCGAGGTGTTTACAGTGGGTACTTATATAGTTTAATAATCCATAGATATTTGGGGCTGCATACAACCAGATTTGCATAATGGACATATGCTATGTCAGCATTTCATATATAGCCTGAAATGATCTTTAATAAATTGCCCTGTCATTTTCTAATGTGCTTTGAGAAAGCTCTAATCCATTTTCTTGTATTTTGTAAATTTTTGGTAAATACATTGTGCAAAACTTAAAAATACAAAAACCCCTTTGTCATCATTGAGGAATGTTTAAAAATAGCATTACCGCAAAACAAAGAATAAACAATTCATTTGTTGATGTAATGAGCGTGCAATATCTGTTCTGAAGAACACAGAAATAAGAAGGGTTTATTTCTTGCACCTGATCTTGTCTTCACATCAAGAATAATCCCATTGAAGACAGTGGATTTACATGCTTATAAAACCGTGTATTTCCTTTCACCGTTTGGATATTGTTCCCTATCTCTCCCTTTCTTTACAAGGATTTTGACCATCACTGCCCATGGGTCAACAATTGCATAGGACGGAGGAACTACCGCTATTTTTTTCTCTTCTTGCTGTCCTTAAGTACGCACATGGTTGGAGTATTCACCTTTGGGCTCATCTTCATACTAAACCATATCGAAAAGCTGGGAGCAGCTCATACTACCATTACGTATCCTTCTTTATGGTCTGTCAAGACTCAAGGTGGCCTTGAGGAAAATGTGAAAGAATGAATTTGAAGATTTGTCTTCCTGGAACTGGTGGAGATCTACTCCTCTCCTGATCTGTCATTGCTCTTCCCCTGTAAATGCTTAGTACAGGTTTTCCTTTTTACCCATCTTACCTGTGTAACCATCGATGACCCCCAAAACTATAGCTGACCTTTTGTCTATCTCGGTCTTTGCCATGACAGCCCAGCAGAAGGATATGCTGCCTTCCCGAATTTTACTTCCAATTGGGTGTGACTCTAAACTGCTGGGCACTATTTACTGTATTTAAAACTGTTACTGTATTTTAAAGCAGAGTTTGCCCTGGAAGCAGTCCCCCTGCATGCTCGTGTAATACACGAACTGCTGGCTCTGAGGGGTGCTACCCCTGTTGATAGATTAGTGCCGAATGGTTTTTACAAGATGGTTAGAGCCAGAATCAATGAGTTCACGTTATTTTTTAACCATCTCAAGGATAAGGACCCAGGCAAGGAGCAGATGGACTTAACTTGGAGATAAAATCTAGTTAGAACTAATTAAAGGTGAGGGACACCCTCCCTATTTCCAAGATTTTTTTTTTTTCTCCTTTTCCTCCCCTCTCCTTCATAGCCTGTTTTCCCCTTCACTCATCCCAGTTTCTTTAACTCCTGGATACAGAATGGCTGTCATGTGTGTGGCTGGGTTATTCTTTATTCCAGTCATTGGTCTCACTGGCTTCCATATTGTTCTAGTGGCCCGAGGGCGCACAACGAATGAACAGGTAAGAGGCAATCCTTTTCCTGTGTTTGTCGCTAAGATGTTGAGTTGGGAAGGAAAGTCAGCAAGTCAGCTTGGGTGAAGCAAAAAAATGATCCAAATCTTAGCAGTAAGAGCTGCTGCTCTAGCTACTGCAACTTTTTTGAAGATCTAGGAACATTGCCTAGTTTTTTATTTTCACATTTTTTTCTTGAATGCACTACAAGCAAAGATTTCCCCCTTCTAACCACAAAGGATCATCCCAGGCTTATTTACCATTTAAAATCTACTCACGGCCTTGAAATAGGTTTTATGTGGTGAGTACCGTCAACCCCAGAAGTTCAAACTTTATGAGTCATACTGAACAAGCCATGAGATTGAATGAAAGAAAGAAAGGAAAAGATTAAATCATGCTTTTGCCCTGTCTCCTGATATTTTGAACTCCCCCAGCTAACCCACACTGCACATAATAAGGTCTGAGCGAGCTCTTTGTCTCACTTTCTTTGTCTCTCTCTTGTTCTCGTGCGTATGTGCACACGCACACAGAGAGGCTATTGGACCTAACTTGTTTTGCTTCTTCAAACCAAGTGCCAACATGACATCTTGTGCCAAAAAGCCTGTAAAACTTGAGTTCCCCTGCAGCTACTCAAGCATATATAATCCACAGCCCCTATGTGGGCGAACCAGACCTATATGCATGTGCATATCAGTAGCACAATACGGGTGATAGAGATCTAGTCACGGGATCGATAGTGTGCCCCTGCCATCCGTAAGGGGTAGCTCAGTTAGAAAGCTTGACACTGGGTCACGCAGCGTGCCGGTCAGCTGCACGCAGCATTTTCAGCTTTCTTCCCAAGATTAATTAATTGCGTGCATTCCAGTGCTTTACCCTTTCACAGCTCCAGCTCCAAAGTGCCTCTCACACATCTGGGGTTTTTTTCACTTTTTTTCCCACATCACACCTCTTTTTCACTTTTTTTTTCAAATGCATTTTTGCTGCTCTTGCGTCTATGGGCGCTCTCTAGCTCGTGCTGAGCAGCGTGCTGTTCTGGGTGTCCTGCAGGCTGATGGCTTCATGCGTATGTAGCTTGTATGGCTGCTGTGCAGTCTGCAAGAGTTGAAGCCATCTGTCTGAGGCCAGGCTTTCGTAAACTGGGACGAGATTGTCTCCTATCCCACAAGAGACAATAGAAACTTTTTTCCAGAATAGTGTGGGAGGTTTACATAAGCAAAGAATCTGAAGTCATCCTGAATTGTTGCCTAACGTGGCCTTTGAACAAAGCAGGCTTACCATAGCTGTAGATCTTTAAATGCTTTTCTCTGTCCTGCTTGGAATCAGCTGTTCTTCATTTTAAAATTGATTTTGGCCAATTATTATGTTTGATAGTGCTAACAATAGTAGCATGAAACCCAGGGCGTTTTGGTCTCATAGCCCAAATTGTGGTCTGCCTTAGGCTTGTCTTTGTGCAGTGATGAAAACCGTCATTAAAATTTTAGGCTGAGGAGAAAGGAAAAATTTAAATTAAAAAGAAAAAAAAAGTAAAATTTAACTTCTTTTGTTTGTGGCTACACTAACATTTAGGAAGGTTGAATTTTGTATTTAACTTGATTGAAATAACTCTTGGAAAATGCATCCTAGCTTGGTTCGGTTTCCTAAGCTACCAAACCACTTGAGATTAATTCATCTTCCCATGCCATTTTCTGAAAATTAAATATATTCTGGTCTTAATTTCTGTTTAGTCATATGTACTGCCTATCTGTAACTGGAGGATGGGTGTTGCCAGCCTCCAGGTCCCTTTCAAAGGAAGCATATCTAAGTAATTAGAGCACCATACCAGGAGTGATGGATATGAGATCTGCTCCTGGCTTTGCCACTGTTTTAAAACATTCACTTTTCTCGTGCAGTCTCAGTATTGATTCTCTTTTCTCACGCTGTTAGTTATCTGCTGTCAGCTTTCCAGTTACAAGATGCTCAGCTACACTTGTCCTCTTTTCCCAGTACATTTTATAGGCCAGTGGTACAGACATTTTTGGTGTTTTACTGCAAATTTTTGGTGTTTGTTCATTCCGGAGTCCGTCGGTTTTGAGCATTCATAGTAGGCAGACTGTGATTTAGGAGTGCATAGTGGCTGAGTTTAGATGTTTGTGAGCTTTCTGAATGCCTCTGAAAGTCTTTTTTGGAATCAACCCATAACCCAACATCTGCTCATATCCTGGTATTTTTAGTTTCTGAATAGAGTAAATAAATATCCTTCCTTCTGAGACTGCTTTCTATCGGTGGATTTCAACTACTTTAGAAACCAAATCGATATAATTAGTAATGTAATCTGTGAGTTAGAGAAATTTTATTTTCATATTGTGTTTGAGAAAATGGGCACAGAGATATGAAGTGGTTTGCCAGCATCTGGCACAAGTCAGCTTAAGCCCAGGATTGAATGCAGATGTGCCAAATGTCCCAGGCCCATGTTTTAGTCATCAGGTTACTCTTCCAACACTCAGAACTTCCAGCATTTCTCTCTTGGCCTTTTAAAGAGTTTCACGTTATATCAAAGAGGCCAGCATAATATATTGCAAAATCATTTAATCATTGTTATTTTATGTGCAAGTAATTAAAGTATTTCTGGTACTCTGTAAACTTGTTGCTAGATCAGAACTATGAGTTGATTAAAGTGCATTACTTGTGAACAGCAACAGTAATGCTTTTAGTGGCAACCACTATTAATCTCTCTGGCTTTATTGGTATTTATCCCCATATGGTTACTTTCAAGTATCTGCCTGTGGAGTACAAACCCTTTATAATGCTTATGAAGCTTTGAATGGATCCCGCCAGTCTAATGACGCTTGGCTTTTATTAAACTAGCTCATTTCCAGGCAAACATCATAATCACCAGGGAGTTCCTGGCACCCTCCCGCATAAGGCAGTGGTTCATACTGCTTGCTGCTAGGGATGGGATGCTGATGGAGAGGAAACGTTGATCTCATCCAACATTGTGAATGGCGAATTGACGTTCCTGTTTGTTTGGAGGGGGCTTGCCAAGGCAGAGGAGTGGAAGTGACAGGGGAATGAAAGGGACCAAAACAGGATGTCTGGCTGACAGCAGGCATGAATCTAATGCAGGAGCAGCATGGAGAGGCGAACCTGGCCACTCTGAAACCCAGTCACATTGAGCTCACTGCCCTTTTGGGAAGGGATCTTTAGTTGGTGTGCCTCCTAGCTAGAAGTGTCTGATGGAGGTTGTGTGTTAGAGCAGGAGAGAGGAAGGGCAGCATTCAAAGAAAAATGATCTGTTTGGGAAGGACAGTAGGGTCAGAGCAAGGCATACTTGTTCTTGGCTTTCTGAGGGTTGGATGATGACTTTTATATAACCAGAGGTTTGAGCACTGTCCTGAATATGTTTCCAGGTGACAGGTAAATTCCGTGGGGGAGTGAATCCTTTTACCCGGGGATGCTGTGGAAACGTGGAACACGTGCTCTGCAGCCCCTTGGCTCCCAGGTAAGAGAAATGCTCTCAGCTGGGAATGAGGGAGGTAGAGTAGTTGTTGGGACAGAGGAAGAAAGTGTGCTTGGTTGGGCCCACAAGTGAGAGACCATTGATGAAGTAACAGGGAAGTAAAGCAAAACACTCCTGAAGGCAGAGTTCTGTGATAGCTGCTTCACTGTTGCATGGCTGTAACCTGTCCAAGCAGTTGCTTTCTTCGTGTAATTCGTAACCCTCATCCCAGAAATGTTTATTTGGAATGAGCATGTCAAATTATATCAAGACCTGATACCCTTGTCTTCACCAACTTGTTTATCCAGTGAATTTCAGTAACAAGATAAGTTTCTGTATGTTATCATATTCCCAACACAACTTTTTGCACTGTATAGTCAATGTCCAGGTATTCTAGTCTGCTGGAGAAAAGGAAGGAATCTAAAATCAGCCTTTCTCCTTAAGACTTAAATCTAATTTAAGGCTGCTGTGGTTTTCAATCTCACTGGCACTTTCATTATCATAAAACAGATTTTCATTGAGGTCTACATCACGGAACTTGGGATTTTATTTATGGCTTTCTATTTTTGGGGAAATGGATTTATCGTTTCACATTTTGAAATCAGGATTTTAATGGAGTAGATCAGACGGAGTATCAATATCCTAGGTGCTGAGCTGTCCAGCCTGCAAACATGTTAATAATCCTACTACAAGGAGACTTATTTGAGCCTTTTCAGGGTGTTGAGCAATTCCAGACCCTGACACTATTATCTGCCTTTTTTTTTCCCTTTGCTATGCAACAAATAAATCCTAAAAGACTGTTAAAATGAAGACACTGGAATAGCTGTTTCTCAAACTTACCAAAACGTGAAAATTGGGTCAAGAAACTTTAAGAGAGACAGATATTAGAAGTCGGGAGACACTCCTGTTAAGAGAGGGGTGTGAGTAATATCATCGTGGCTATTCTCAGACTTTCAGCAAGCAGAATGTTTGTGTTTTGTGAAGACCTGTTCAAATTGTCCTGTGTATTGAAAGTCACTGAGCCATCACTACTAGAATGTCCTATTCACTAGATAAAACAGAGAAAGCTTGTGTGTGTATTGATATTTATGCATTGTACAGCCACTGCCCAATTGCACTTACAGAATTCCAGTCCACTGCAAATAAATGAGATATCTAAAGTCAGCCATTTCCCTTTAGATTTGTTGCTTCCCATAGACATGTGTGTTTCTTTTACCTCCATTTATTTGAACACTCTAAACACGCTACAGAAACAAGTCACCATGTGATAAGCTAGAACTGACAGCACATCATCTTCTCCATGGTAACTCCCCATGTGCTGGGTCTTATTCCCCCAGTCACCATCTTCCACTGCAGGGAAGCTGTTTCATGTTAACTAGGTCAGATCTAGTAAATAGCTTCCACTGGTGGTAGGCCTCTCTTTCTCTCTTCATGTGAACTGTGCTCTTGTCCATCAGTGCTTCAAAAATTGCTTGGGTTTTTTAATGCATCCTCTCCTTTTGCTCACTAAAAAACACATTGATCTTTTTATTGCTTTTTAATTATTACATCCATTGAAATAAATGGAGTTTGCTTACCTAGATTCTGACACATTCTTAAATCATACCCTGGAAGCAGGAACATTTTCTTGTCTCTATGCCTCGTTCTTACGTTACTGTTTATTTTAATGATGACTGTTGAACAATTAATCAGGTACATAGTTGAGCCCAAGAAAAAGCAAGCTGTGAGTGTGAAGCCTCCTTTCCTCAGACCTGATTTATCTGAGCGACAGATCACAGTGAAGATCAGTGACAACGGGATCCAAGCCAACCTCAACCGGAGCAAGGTAAGGCAACCTTTAAGCGCCGCTTTTGAAGAGCATGGATTGAGCATTATCAAGCCTGGGAATGAGTTTGTCATTGAAAATCGCTTTGGGAAGATGCATTTTTTGGAGAAAATGATAGAGGTTGAGTCCTTGTTGTATATTTCATCCTCTGAAAGTAACGCAGGTTCAGTAACAGCAGCTTGTGATCCAGTAGCAGCCCTTTTTGCAGCTCTATAATAGAATGCCTCTGGGCATCTTTTGGAAGAGGTGGCTGTTCTTTGCAATAGTTACTTTTTGTCCCAAGAGTTGCCACCTCTTGGTCTTCAAACTAATTTTAGCGACCCTAACACTGTGTGGGAACCCTTGTACCACCAAGTCAGCTGTTCTACTTCAGAGAAGGTTTTGAGTTTACAGACTGCAGGAAGGCTTGTGGTCTAATGAAAGGAATATTGGCTCAGAAGCTGAGTTCTCTTCTCTTCTTTTTTCAGTTTCTCCTGGCATGAAATAGAAGGATTAGTCCTATAAAAAGCAGTGGATTCAAAAGAAGCCACCTTGCAAGATTTTTGTGGATAGTTACTTGTTACACTCTTTGGATAGTTACTTGCTGAGAGCTGCTTGGAAAGTTGCTGAAAAATGCTAGAAAACACCATTGTCTGCTACCACATATTAACTAGAGTGATGATAATGTTATTTAGCGTGCCAAGTAGACTAGGATAGTGCATTTAAAATTATACTGGCTTGTTATGACAATGCTAGTTTTACACATGACAGTTCTTGTCTGCAGTGAATGCTAAATCATGTTTGTCACTATAGGTATAGGTAGTTCTTGTTCTGTGGTACATCCAGCACTCTGACACGTGCTGTTATTTCACCAAGTTGCAGGTAATGATTGATTCTTTGGTCGTTTTCAGTCTAAAATTAGCCTGGAAGGTCTGGAGGATAAAAGTATGGATGTGCAACCACCTCTCCCACCTAAAGGGGATCCAAGCAAGTACTCTGAGCTAAAAGGGCAGCTGGGGACCAGTGAAGGTATGGTTGCATGATCAGTGTTTTATTTTTATTAATAAGAAAATATTTCAGTCTCTTTAAACTGCTTCTGGTATTCTTTCAAAAGAGTAATGGGATCTGGATGAAGGATTTTTTTCTATTTATAGGGTTCTGAGCTAGGGGAATAAACAGTAGGAAAGGGAGAGAAAAAGCAGCTTGAAGTGGTTCATTCAAGCCTAGGTTGGATATTTCATATCAGTTGTGCAGAGTTTTTAAACCCTTTTAAACCCCTTCTTAAATTTTTTATCAATTTTAAAATGAAAAATGTCATTTTGAACTAAGGAATCAGAAATATTAGCACGAAATGCTTAGGCATTGCAAACTGAATAATTTCATTTATGAAAATGTGAAATTAAGGCTTTGATACTATTAAAAAAACTTTTTTTTTTTTTTTTTAAAAAAGACAAAACTGAATTCAACCCAAATATCTAGTGTTTCAAATTATGGCAAAATTACTACTCAACAAAATACATCACCCTGCTTAATATAATATACCTTGTTTCTTCTTCTCTTTCAATTGCTGATCTGGCAGCAATGTACTGTTATTTCCACAGAGCACCATGGATAGCAAGGAATTAGGGATGATAGCTTTCTGTCCACACATTTTAATAGAAACTTGTTTGGTTTTGGTTTTTTTTTTTTTCTTTTACAGAAGGTGGCCTTTCACCCAAACTTATCAGCCCTCCTACACCTGCCATGTACAAGTATCGACCGGCTTTCAGCAACAATCCCAAAGTCCACTACCATGCCACGGCTGAGCAGGTGAGCGAGCCCGGGAGAATCTGCTCCCAGCTAACACCAGGCAGCATGGAGCTGAGGAAAAACTCACCGCAGGGCCCTAATGAATGTCAGAGTGTAAAAGTAAATAACAACGCTTGGCACTGTTGTGCGATAGTGTATATTTTCACTATGCTCCTTATGAAAACATGTCTGCTTTCACAGCTTTCCTCTGTTGAGCTTGACACGTCTGTCCTGCTGACAGGCGTGCACTGCTGCTTTACCAGTGTCTCGGCCTGATCCTGAGATGCTGAGAAGTGTCACCTCCCATTGGCTTCTCCTGACATAGGTGCCAACTCACATTCACTTCAGAGGGAGCTGGGCATGCTTAGTGCTTTTCTGGATCAGACCCTTTAGCCAACAGACAGCATGCTCAGCGATTCATTAAGATGTCAGCTTGCAAAACAGAAAGAACTTTTAAAGCATCCCACGAGATATTTTAGTTAAAATTAATGGAAGAGTCCTCATGCTTGATCTTCCTTAGCACCTTCTCAGCGCATTTGGGTTACATGGGGAAAAAAACCCCTTCCTAACACTTGGCATCAATTTCCTCCAATCAAGAAAACTGAGGTCCAAACAATTAGAGAGAGTTGCTCTGGAATTTTGACTGTTTTCTCTTTTGCTTAGGAGTTTTGACACAGTTTACGCTGTTTCCTTTGGAAGCAGAGTGCAAAACTAAGCCCATTGCTAATAGGCTTGTTTTTCTTACTTGTTTCTGATGGTTTTGTTGCAAATATTCCTTGGTCCCCCAGGGCCTGAGAACAGCAGTTTGAAAATCCCTGGTCTAACTTGTGTATTTGCAATATGTATCCAAGTCTTCACACACCAGTGGAGATACCCTTAAAACGCACGTACCACACACAATGCAGTTTTCTTACAATTAATTTCATCAGGTCCTCCAATGTCACCCCTGCAATAACAAGAAGGGGGTGATATAAGTAAGGAAAGGAAAATATGGTAGAGAGATATAACTGACTGCAGCAACACTGGAATAAGACAGAATGTTCCTTAAATGGTGAAAGAAACTTTTCTAGTATCCTTCTTGTTTTGAAAAGAAAGATGGTGATAGATGGTGGAATTCCAGCTACCATCAAGTTTGGGTTTTAGTCTTACTGCAATAATTGTAAATCATATTCTCTGGATTTGTCCACTTAATGAAGAAAAGATTGGCTTATGAAAGGGAACATAAGAACAACAGTGTGTTCACTGTATCCAAAAAGTTTAATATCCTGTCATCTTCACTTTATTACATGAAAAACGGCTTCACATCCAATTCAAAATATTCTGTTTACAGATATCAGCTAGCAATTTTGAGCTGTGTAAGCAGCAGTATTTTGGGTCACGAGGCCAAAAGTCGGAGAGCTGTGGAAGGCAAGCTTGTTTCATTCATTCAGTAAATAGCCATAGATGCAGTATAGATACAGGATAGGTTCTGAGTAGGCCAGGAGACTGGGCAGTGCTATGAAACGATAACAGGGTACAGCATCTTCACTGTGAGGGTTGCTGTTTCAATCCTAACCTAAAAGGATGTTGTTACTATAGGATGACTAGTGTGCCTACAATCAGCTTTGTGGACTTGTTCAGTTTTATAGTAGTCACAATTCTCTAGTAGTCAAGTGGGAATATTATAAAAATGAGTTCACCTGGCAGGCTGATAGGATAGCATGTATTTGTCTGCCAAGGCATACCTAAGTGTAAGATACAGAGGGAAAGAGACTAGCTGGTGTGAGGAATATCATGTTGTCTCGTCTGTATCAGTGCTTCAGCCTGTCCATGTAATTCTGCTTTTGAGCAGTGAAAGCTGTTAGGAAAGAGGGATCGGGGCACAAGGATAAGTAGCACAAATATACTTATAAGCTATGTCATTGCGCTCTCCTCCTCCTTTACAGGCTGTCACTTGGGTCTCCTTTTTCCAGAGAAGGCCAAATTCAGCACCATGCTTTAGAAGATAGTGAGCTGGTTTGCATATTTCCCTATCTTCTAGCTCAAAGAAAAAAACTTGAAGAAAAATTCAGAATAAAACAGATTTTTGCTAGTTAGGCTTTTTTGGATAATTTTCCTTTAAAAGAAACTAGATAAAGAACAAACTGCATTGACTGCATTTATGATTAAATACGTCACTGATAATAATTCTTTGTTTGCAGAGCCAATGTAGCCAATTTATTGTGCATTATGGCAAACTCTTTCTTAAAAATAACAGCAAAAATTATTTGCTTAGCACAGAATGGCATTTTAGGTGAACAGAACTGTAAGGAATCTTTCATAGAGTAAAACAAAGTGAAGTCCTATCTGTTTTCAGTGCACATAAACAAATTATGGCCTATGTTTCCTTCTCTGATGTGGCCGCTCTCTCCGACACAGGCAGTAAAAAGAGAAAATTGCTTAATTTTGTTGTCTAAATGGTGAGAAGGAGCCTCTCTGCTTTAATTAAGCTTAGGTGCTTAATTTTGAAGACCTATGACCAGAAATTGAGAATTACTGAATATTCATAGCTCTGAGTAAAGAGGATAAGAGTGTGCTGGTCCCCAGTATGCTGAAATGAAGCCTACAGTATTTCTGACTCAGCACGCAAAACCAGACATCCCTCAACTCAAGAGCTATTTGTAGAAAACTTGAAGTGCTTTTTCCAAGGGCAGTATTATCAGATTACAATCTGATTTACCTTGAATGAGACTTGAAGTCTCAGTTTAGAAGGTCTCTCATTCTGTGTTTTCAGTGTCCATATATTGACATATCTATTACTGTCAATATTATTTAGCACTTGGTATGAATAACTCCTCCTTGCTTCTGAGGTGCTTATCCATATGCTGAACAGGAGTTAGGAGATGCCTTATAATGAACCTGTGTCATAGCTGGGCTGAGAGTCTGAGAGAAGACCTCCAGCTCTCTTCTTCCCGTGCACTCACCATGGAGAGCAAACCTGTACTTACATATCATTGGCTTCTGTTTCTCATATTCACCTCTGTTTTAGATCACCATGCAGGAGGGACACAGCCAAGGGGCTCTGATAGAAGAGGATGGCAGGAGCCTTGATTACCAGTCTGAACCCAGCTTGGACATCCCCAGCTACCGGAAGAGCTCCCTCCACAAGACCTATCAGTCTTCCCCACTCCAGATAGATTCCTTTGCCATCAATTCACGATCCCTGAGCCTGAAATCTGCTGGCAGGAGAGGGACAGACAAAGTGCCCCTTCATCCAATGAAGTCTGAAGGGGCGGCTTCCACCCCTTACAAAAGCATCTTTTCTCCCAATTCCCTGTCAAACAGAAATGGGAGTCTTTCATATGACAGTTTGCTAAACCCCATGTCGCCCTCGGGGAGGAAGTGCATCGCCCATTCTGCGGTCAGCTCCATTGGGTACCACTCCCCATATTTATCAGCCAAAATGTGCCATCTGCGGGGGAGCGAGCTGCAACACCAACCACCGCAGAGCTTCAGCCCAGTGCTGGGGAGTCCAGCTCCACATCAGCGAGACCCCTCCCCAGTCCGCTATGATAACCTTTCCAAAACCATTATGGCATCCATCCAGGAGAGGAAAGAGATGGAAGAGAGGGAGAAGCTCCTCCACTCGCACCCCGATTCAGTGTTTGCAGACTCGGGTGTCTATGACACCCCTAGCTCTTACAGCCTTCAGCAAGTCAGCACGCTCTCTGAAGACCCACGCAGCATGGCAATGAGATATGGATCTAGAGACAATCTGATGGCTGCTACCAGTTTTAGCACAAGGAACCCTATACTGCAGTCCTCAGTGTCTTCACTCTCAAGTGCAATGACAAGAGCACCAAGGACTTCCACAACCTCTCTGCAAGCTGATTTAGCCAATAATAACGTCCAGTCCCATCAAGCACTACAGGGCAGGGTGAGCAATGGCTCCTACAAATCCCCAGGCCACCAGGTCCCGTCGTCCCCCACAGGGATGCCTAGGTCACCCTCTTATGGAGGCCCAAAGGCTGTCTCGTTTGTAAACACTGTGGAAATTACAGAGGTGCAATCAGTGGGAGCACAAAGGTATGTACTGCTTTAGGTGCTGCTTAGCAATGTGAATCTGTTTGCAAGCAAGCGCAGAGCGCTTCGCTGGAGGCACGACCCAGATTACGTGTTTGCTGTAGGCCAGCGAGGGTGGGAGGTTTGTGGGTGCTCTTCAATTCTGCGACACCGTCATAGCAACCTCATCATGACAAAATGTTTGCACATTTGCTGTAACTTGAACTGCAGGTGGTCAGTTAAGTTGTGAAAGTCATAGCGATTTAGTGTCTTAGCTGAATTGGCTAATTATTTGCAAGATACAAGGCAGATTATCCCTCCTGTTATACACAAAAATGTGGAGCTGTTTTAGTTTGCAGCCTAAAGGGAGGCTGGACCCAGCCATTGCGTGGACACAGAGGCAAAGCTGGGATCACAGCACGTGCAAGCATACCCTGCACTAAGGGAACAGGGGCTGAGACCAGTCCTGGAAATTGTGCTTGGCATAGAGAGCTGTGTATTTAGCTGTGTTGAGTACACATAGTAGAGAACTGGTGATAAAAGCACAGACCATCTTGGCATTACCTCAGGGCCTCGCTGCCTCCTTCCTTTCTGTGAGAAAGCATGAGGAGAGAGAGCATGTGCTGTGCTGGGAGCCTGAGTAAGTGGTATCTGAGCAAGATCCTCAACTGCAGCTTCTGCATGTGCTTATCTTTCTTTCTCTTCCTTCTGGAGACTATAGGGCTTGGAAAATTTGAAAAGAGCTACATGATCCCGCCAAGGATGCAGTATTTCAGCCAAGTTGAGGCCTCGATGGCTCATCAGAAATCACTAGGTTTTCTTTGCGTCTGGCACTTACTGCACTATGCTGTCCTGTGGTTAAGGTCCCAGGTTTCTCACTCCAGTATTATCCAACATTTTGGGGAAAGTTACTGAAATATGGGAGAACCATTATTGTAGGTCTCCTGAAGTTTAGTGCCAGCAAGTTTTTCCTCAGTTTTCAAGTGAACTGTAGTTGTTAAGATGATTTGCCTACTGGTGGAAAATCTAACTTTCAGGAGGTAGACAGCCATTTTTCCTCTTCATATGTATTAAAGAAACGAGTCTGTTTCAGTGGAAGAAGACCTGTGGACTTTGTTTTGCCTCTCTGCCCTCTGTTTGAGACCTGGATGTGTCAGCAGCTGCTGTAGGAAAGATGCTAGTATGAAAAGCTGTTTGCCTTTTCTTAGTCTCTGGTTCTTGGTTATGCTGTCATCCTGTTGGTCCCACTGCTTTTACATTGTGCTTGTCTAAAATGTAGAGCCTGTAAATTCACTTCAGTTCAGCACTTTGAAGTACTGAAAAATACAGTGTCTAGCAAAAGTGGTCTAGCTATTAAAACAGCTACAGGTCCCATCAGATGTTAAAGAAAGTTGCAGATGTATGATACCATTGGAGAGGATCTTTTTTACTGAAGTTCCCAAAGTCAAGTCAAGTAGCTAGATTAATAAATAAATAGCTTAATAAACTTGGAAGTTTTTTACCTAGTGAAGTAAACGTCCCACAGGCACTCTGTGCTTTGTAAACCTAGCACGTTTTCTCTGTCAGTAACACTGCAAATGACTTCCCCTTCTCCCCTTTCCCCTAACACTCCCCAGCTCCTTTCTGCCTTGTTTCAGGAGGCAGACTGTGTTCTTCAGGAGAATTTCAGCACTGAATTGGGGCTTTTATAATACTTCGGTGAGGCAAATGTAGAATTTGGTCCCTGCATATTTCGGCTGTTTGGGGATACAGCAGTGTTTTACGAAACCACACAATTTTTTTTTTTTTATGTATGTATGTGTGTTTTGCTGGTTCAGATACCACAACTCCATTCTCCAGTGTGAGCACAGCTAAAACACGTAGCAGAAGCTCCAGCGCCGGGGTACAGCTGTCAGACCAGGTTGCCACATAAAAAGCACTTTTAGTTTTGGAGCTATTGTGAGCCTATCAAAAGAGGTGTAAAAGTCTGGGGTAGTTTGTTTTGTTTTGCAAACAGATGTAAAGAAAGAAATTGCCTTTTGAATACAGTTAATCCGTCAAACCCTCTGGCCTCCAGAAAAAATCAGGGTGGTCTGAAATAGCTCAGGCTGCCTCGGTTTGCAGGCAGACAGAAAGCGTTCCCTTCTGCAAGGTATTTCAGCCCCCTGTCACTGCTGCTGGCATGAGCCAGTCTTAAACTTCGGACTGAGGCAAACCCAAGCAGACATCCACTGTGCAGGAGTAAGATGTGAGAATACAGCAGACCCCAGTTGTGCTGGCACTTCCAGAACATACACAGGTTCTTTGGTAGGCTTTTATCTAATTACTTTGTGAGTCTTGGGGACGAGACTCATTAAGCTTTAGTGAGTAGTGGCCTAGATTTAAAAGATCTTTTGAGGAAATCCTGTTGTCCATGCTCCCCAGCAGTAGGTCATAAGAAAGGAAATTATTTTAAAGAGTCCATCCGGAATATGGTCTTTAATTACAGGCATCTTGGAGTGCTTCCTGACTTGATTCAGTCTGTGTCTTCTGTCATAAAGAAGTCTTACGCTTCACCTCTCTCATGTCTTTCAGAGATGAGCAACATAATTTTGTTTAACTGGATATTTAACTGGGAAGTGTTTTTTCTGAGTATTTTATTTCTGATTGTAAGACACAGTTTGGCTTGAGGTCAACAGTGGTGACAGTTAAACCCTCCTGCATCCTACAAATGCTTATGCAATTAGTTTGGTTCAAGAAAGCACTTAAGTAATTAAATGAACAAATATTACTGGGGTGTGATCCACTAACCTAATGGCCAAATGAATTCTCTCATTTCAGTGGCTTTTCATCAAGTGTATTGGCTTCAACCAGGTTGCTCCCATGCTTGAATATTTTGCAACACTGGGACTCAGGGTAACAAGGATAATTGTTTATCCTGAATGAAGCCATTCTGCTATCACGCTTTGGTCACTAACATTGCCTCTTTTGATATTTCTTTCGATGCAGGGATGACATGCAGTTGAAGACACCTCACAGTAAAATAAATGGACAGCCAAAAGGAATATCCAGGTTGGGTTCAACATCAAGTTCCCAGGGGACGCCTGTCAGCCCTGCTAGACACTCAAATGTTAAGAAGGTGTCTGGAGTTGGTGGAACAACCTACGAAATTTCAGTGTAAAATAAAATTAATTAAAAATAAAGAGCCATCCACTCAGCCAGCCATGAAGCTAGGAGCACTGTGAAGACTCAAATAACAACAAAGAAGGAGCAGCAGCAGCCGGCCACTCTCCTTTTCTTGTTTTGGGTTTGTTCTGTTTTCATCTTTCTCTTTTGGCCAAAAACCAGCTGCAGCCTTATTCTTGAGGGAATAAAACTGTACAGTCCATCAGACTCTTCCTGAACCGACAGGCAGGAACTGGCTACGACCTGACACCACAACCACAGAGCGGATTTCTTTCATGCAAGAGAGCGCTAAAGCCATTGTGCGTGCGTCTGTCCAACAAACCTGTTATGTACCAGTTGTGCTGTGAAAAAGTACGGTCAGTCCAGGATCATTCAGTTTTTCCCATGCCCCTTCCCAGTTCTTCTGGCCAGCGATGTGTTCGGCAGGAGTCAGAGGCCCAACTGCTGTTTTCCTGCCGACATGGAAAGCAGGCTCCCTGTGCTGGGCAGTCTGCGTGTGCAAGAACTCCTCTGTGTCCCCCAGGCGTTGCAGGTCGGGTTCCTCCTCCTGGGAAGGAGCAAGGCAAGGGCGCTTGGGCCACGAATGCCGCGTCTACTTTAAAAGCCTCCCTGCTCCCTGGTCCCGGATGGGAGCAGGAGAAAGGATAGCAACAGCTTCTCACTGTCTGCCATTCGCCTCCCTGTGTGTGAAATTGTGCGTGTGTGTGTGTGCGCGCGCGCGTGCGTGTGTTTGTCTCTCGTGGAAAAGGACCGCAGCACCAGTAAGGATCTTCCACTCTGACCTCTTGCTCCCTCTGTTTTTTAAAGGCTTCTCTGACTTGGAAACAAAACCAAGCAGATAAAAAAGGAAATGTTTGGATGGAAACAAATTTTAAACAGCCGTCAGCTGCTTTCCCTGCACCCTCCTTATTACCTGCTGGATTTAGGCAATAACATGGTTTACTGCCTTGCCCTGGTGCCGTCTGTGTAATCCTGCAGCAAGGTTGTCACGATCTGTTGCATTTACAGTGTGTGTAACTGAGCCAAGCGTACATCTAAAGGATATAAATTTTCTGTCTGCCTAATTACTAGCACATTCCCTCTGGTCTTCAATACTGTTAGACAAAGGATTTTCCATTTGTTTTTTTTTTTTCCCTGGGGAACAACTTTTTAAAATAGTATCAATCAAATCTGTTTAACATTCTGAGGTTTCCTTTTCCTGTCTCCAAAAAACTACATTTACTTTGTTGGATTTAAAGACAACTTTACTATAAAAAACAAGAAAGGGGTGCATTACTTTTGTCACAAACATGAGGACTCTGGCAAAGCTAATTTTGGGACAAATGGAATTTTTTCTTCTTCTCCATTCCTTATCTCCTTTTCCTTCCCATTCAATTACCACCTCAGAAGTCAAAAAGTACTGAGATCTGGACCAGTGCTAACTAGCCAGATCATGTGTGCAATTAAGAATATCCTGAGCGACTGTTGCCAAAGTCACTAAAAATTATTATCACTGAGCCAGTCAGCATACGAAACCTCGACTTCCCACCTGGTTCTCCTGGTGAATAGTTTTGACTAGAGAGCTAAATTAATAATTTTTCAGGATATTTGTTTCAAGGGGTTGAATCCTTTTCAGTCCTTGACTATAATGGAGAGCTCTCCAGATATTTGGTAGCAATTCAGAATGTGTTGATAACATTTTACTTGTTTTCATGTATGTTGAGATTAATTATTCCAGAAGGCAAATATTGACCTCAGTTTTGCCTGGTTAAAATTTATCTTTTGGTTTGATAAATCTTGACATCTGCTGCAATACATGCTTATTATTTCCCTTGTGTATCACATCATTTTTTGGAGAGGAAGGTTGAAGAGAGCGTAAGAAAGTTGATCATCTCTCTATGTTGCCTGAAGGGAGAAACCTGGAAAGCAATGCAGCTGCAACAGGCCGAAGTTATGAGAGGGTGAACTAGGAATCGGTGTGCATTTTATTGCCTTGATGATATTTTAAATGCCTACTCTAGGGACATTGGAGAGCAGAGAAGCAATAGTCTTTCTATGCAGATTTGCTCACCGGCATGTAGAATATTGTCTTTAGTTGGAGGCACCGCGGTACCAGAAAGATGCTGGCAAACTGGATCAGGTGCAGACGGAGCAATATGTATTAAAAGACTGGACGGGCTGGCTGATGAGAAGATCTTAAAGGGCTAAAAACATGTCACTGGCTAAGCAATGAAGTGAAATTGAGTATCATAATTTTACAAACACGTTAGTTAAAAGATGTAAAACCAAAGGTAAATCAAAGGGTTGTCACTGGTAACCAATGGTCTACATTTAGAAGGGGGCAGAAGAGATGGAGGGGAAGGGGCAGTGGAATAGTCTTCCAAGGCAGAGTATAGGAGACTAACTATTTAGGACAGTCAAACTGTATTTGGACAAGTCATCATAAAAATTTCTGTAAGAGGTGAGCCTGCAGGGGCAAGGGGCTAGACCAGATGGCCTTATAGATTTCTTCCGTCTTTAACTGTTATTAATCTGCAACTCTAGCCTGATGTTAACTCCTCAGGAAGATGCAGTACTTCCTCAAGGACTGGAATTCACTCTGGTGCATAGAGTATCACAAGACTTACTTGTTTTTTAAGTATTGTGTACGCCACATGTAAGCCCTGAAAAAGAGGGGATATGTGACACACTGAATTTGGGCTAGGGAGCTAGACAAGGGCACATTTTATCATGTATCTTTGAATACGTACATGAAATTCATGCAAGCAAGGCTGAAAATTTGCACCAGTGTAATATTTGAGATTTGCATCCCAGTGATGCCCCACTTTGATCGTTCTTTCTCCTGCATTTATAAACGAAAAAGCTACTGAGGAACTTGAAGGGCCAAAGAGCCTTTGAAGTTAACTACATTAGTTCATGAGAGAATTTCTCAGTAAGACTAAACACAGTATTGTGTGTATAAAGCACTAATATCCAGGGTTATTTTGACGTAGTTCACAAGGGGTAAGGGAAGAAAGAATGAATGCACTGTGTCATTACAGGTTCAGATGTAAGGATTATATATTTTGTGAGTAGTTTTGCCCACAGTTGAGAGACATTTGACTTGTTAATAGATTTACAATGGTACCAAAGTCTTTTTTTTTTTTTTTTCCTTTTGAGGTTTGCATATAATTCAGTGCACGTAGCCTGGAGTAAATTATTCAAATCTTCTGAAAGAATAACCTAAGCAGAACTGTTAACAGGAGATTGCATGCAGCAAATCCAGCCTCATTTTCCATCCAAGGCACTGAACCTGCAGCTATTTTCCCATAAATGTAAGTGTCCGTTTCCATAGCTCCTGTTGTGGGACTGGGGACCTATTTATTAAGTCTAATTTTGGAGCGGAATCCAGCCCATGTTAAAGTATAGTTCTTCAAGCAGTTTACAGATTAGCAGTAAGGTTCTTCTGCCCAGATAGTCTCAGTTTTTACAGACACTGCAGGCCAAATCTTCAGCTGGTGTAAATTGGTGTGGCTCCATCGAAGCTCATTTAAGTGATGCTAATTTACAGTAGGTGGGGATCAGCCATGAAAATCCAGCGCAAGTTAACACATCTTGTAAAGTAGCTTCGTTATTTTTGTCATGTTTATTTCATGTTTCAGAAGTCTTAAATCTTTTCAACATGTTTTTATTTTTAGCTGTGGATTGTATTACTTATTTAAAAAACAGCAATAGTTTTTGTTTAGTTTATGCATCAGTTTTCATTGCATATTGCATTTTATTAGCCGTTCGTTCCTTGTTCATACACTCCCATTTAGCCTCCAGGTTTTCATTGTAGTACAATCTGCCTTGAAAAGTTGGATCTCTGTATCTTTAATTGTATAATATATTGAGTATTATGGAATTAAATGTACCTTACTACATGGGTGGGAGAGAGAGGAAATATTTTTACTTGAAGCCTTAATATTTTCTTTTTTTACTACTTTCTTTGTTGACCTCATCGGAAAGTCTGAATAGCAAAGACTTTGAAACTCTGGGCCAAATACTGCACTGATATACAACCAGCATTTGGCCCCCTATGTCAAAACTGGATGCAGACATAACCTGAAGTGAACAAGGGAAAAAGCCTCAGGGTGGCATATTTTCCTGAAGATCATTAATACAGTCTCAGAATGTGTCTGTAAGCAAGTATGTTAAAGAAGTCTTCAAGTCTTGAATTTTTAAGAAAGGTGATAGCAGGAACTGCCCTAGTATCTTACATTTGCATTTTCTTTTTAAATTAAACAAAACAAAACAAATGTAACTACTTAGTTTGGTTAAAGTCAGCTCTAAGGGTTGCACGGAGCTATGTGTTAGTAGCCACGTGCAGCAAATGAACCGTGTTGTGTTGCTGTTCTAAAATTGCTAACCAAGCATAATGTTACGTCAACTTGGCCTAAGATAACCACCTCATGGGCATTACAGTGGACGTTCCTCAGATGATGCCTATTCTCCTATAAGCCTAATGTGGAAATTGCAATGTGGTTTTCTTTGGACTATATCTGTGGTCCAGACTAGAGATATAGATATAGAGATATATATATATATTCCATATTTTTTTTGTGTGGGAAAGATGGGGTCAAGGTTGCTGTCTCTGACAGTCTGGAAAGTTAATGTCGAACCGTTTTTATGGTCTGTATTTCACCTGTTCTGCCACCTTGAATTGTTGGAATGTATCCGTGCAGGCTTTGTGGAGCTCTGTCTGTAACCTTTTTTGTGGCTCTCGTAATACATATATATTTTTTAAACCTTTGAGTCACTTCAGTATTTTAAAGTGTCTGGTTTTCCCCGATGAGTTACGCCTCAGATGCATTCGTTTGCTGAGATGGTTCATGGTGTGCTGCCCTTTTTCACTTCCACTTGTGCAAAGCGTGAACTGAAACAGTAGAACTGGAGAGGCCAGTTCCAGTGCAAAATCTGCAGGTGACAAAATAATAAAAGAAGTGACTGCAGGTTAAGTCTCATTTTCAAGGTGCTTATGGTAAAGTAGAAAATATGCTGAGTCTGTCTCCTAACTGTGACCAATGGATCATGCTTGTGAGGCCACAGTAAGTGGCCCATGAAACAACACTAAATGAAGTTTTCTATACTGTTTTTCATTAAAGTTGCGGCGTTAATAGGGATCCTGTGGTCCAGCAAAATTGTGAATCATTGCTACAGAGTAACTGTGGAAAAAATGTTATATTGGTATTTGTTGAAATGTTCTATCCAGGATATCTGGATTTATACATCCCAAAGATGTACAATTTTTAATCTAGCTTCATCTACCTGTCTGTTTCTAGTCTTTGAAAATACGTCTGTTTGATCTGTAAGACTGGCTTATAACACACACAGTTGCCAAGCCCTCCGAACAGCAGCTGCTGCAGGATTTCTGATGCCATAATTTGCATATATAGGCTAATTGCATTAAGCAAGGATCCATTCAAGCATGTTCATTATAAGTGCCAGTCATAGTTGTGTGCTGTCGTGTCTTCACATGGCAGAGATTACCTTACATATAAAATGGTCAAAAACGTAATCACCAGGCTCCACTGATGTTGGCTACATCAAACAGAATTATATAAGCTCATGATCGGGTTTAGTACATGTTATTTAAAGACATCTTGGCTTACAGCGATCTTGGCTTTCCTCTCTCTAAGTAATGGATAAATTATCCAAGTTTGTATTAATTTCTCCATTATTGTTATTTTTTTATTCTGCAGGACAAGTTTTGGTTCACATTTTGGATCATAATAAGGAGAGACAAAGGAAACTATTTATACAGGTGAATCTATCTTTTAAGAGAGCAGCAGTTACATAATAAATTGATTAGAATTACTGTCAAAATAGGTTTTGTTCATCTTGTCACAATAACTTGAATTTTAAAGCAAGGCTTATTTCACAGCTGATATCTCTGTAACCCTGAAACATTTTAAAAATGTCTTGGTTAGACATTTCCAATTATATGAAGAAATATGATCTACTTTTACAGATTAAACACAGTCCTAGACAAGTGATGGTACATTTTACAGTGCCTTATATATATGTGTGTATATATATGTATACATATAATGCCTATATGTATATAATGTATACATAACTGTGTACATATATTCAAGTAAAACTAGTTACAGGTGTCCCTATCTGATGTATTTTAAATGGAATTGATCTGTGTTGATAGGAAAAAAAATGGTTGTATCAGCAGCAAAATACAAAACCAAAAATACTTACTAAAACATAAGCAAATAAAATAGACTGGAAACAGTGTTTCTGCCAGTGGTTATGTTCCCAGCCATGGAAGACTGGTAGGTAGACCCACCATTTTAAGGGATATTCAGAGAGAAGGGAAAGCAGTGATGGAAGCTTGGGAGAAAGTGGAGAGTATATAAGAGCATGAGGGATGCCTGAGAGCACCCCAGTGCTCAGACCTATAAAGGAGAGGTGCAGGAGGAGGGGACAGGCTGTCTTTCAGGGGAAGCTGACACCTTAGACAAACCATCAGAAATGGCCTCAAACAAGTGGCCTTGAGAAAACTGGCTCTTGGCCATGACAACAAGAATCCTTCAGCCCCACTGGCATTGATGGTATTTCACCAATTCTTTCAAACAGGCAAAGTGATTCCTTCCCCCCAGAGTGTTGGTATTTTTTTTCCTGCCAACAGGGATGCAATACTCGTGACTCTAGCTAGATATGGAACAGGGACTTCTGCAAAGCTTCATCTTATCTAGATGAGGTATCTTATC
>VYZW01035653.1:23184-41153 GCA_013401315.1 Balaeniceps rex | reverse complement strand
CCGCCGCCGCCGCCTCCTGCCCGCCGGCCCCCTGCCCGCCGGCCCCCGGCTGGATCGAGAGACCCGCCGGTACCGGCGGCTACTGGGACAGCAACTGGGACAGGTGGGCGCGGCGGGGTCGCCCTCCCCCGCCTGGGTGGGGACCCCCCTCCGGGCGGCGGCTGCGGCGAGGGGCCCGGGGGAGGCGGCGGGAGCTGCCCTTAAATCCCCCGGCGGAGCCGGGCGCGGAGGACGAGGTGTCTGAGGGTGGTGAGGGGTAGGCGCCCCTCTGGCGGGAAGGGGGCCGCGGGGTCCCCCGCGGGGGCTGCCTCGGCGCGGCCGAGGGAGCACTGGCCCGGCCCGGCCCGTCTGTCGCTGGGCCGCCCGCCTTCGCCCGGGGCTGAGGCGAGAGAGCACCCCGGTGCGCCAGAGGCGGGAGTCCGCTGGACTCCTTTCCAGGTGAAGTTTTAGGTGGCAACCTGTTCAAAGCAGAACACAGTTGAAATTCTTGATCGTTCTTGAAATCCCGGAGCACCCGAGTGCTCCGAAGGGGTGCCTTCACTGTGCTTTGGGTTGGGCGGTTCAGAGACTTCCCCTCTGTAAAGGTGTGCGGATCCCTTTATTCCAATGCTTTCATCCGGTGAGATCGCAAAGCCTTAGGTTTGTGATAAATGTGAGCGCCGTGTAGAAGACGTGCCTGTTTTTTTTAAAGGGTGTTAACCATACCTCAGTATTGCTTTATGCCTACACCGAGATTTTTCTGTTTAATAACCGCACCCTTGTGGGTGAAAAACATTTGCACGTGCTAGGCGTGTGTTAGGCCTGCTACTTACGTTGACCATGAAACTGCAAGTTAGTGCTCTAACATCCTTGTAAACGTAATGTTGCTTTGAACCTAACTTAGTTGTGTTCTTCATAGTGTTGAAATACATCCACCCAAGGGTTAACTACATTTTTTTTTTCTGATTCTTTAATTAGAATGTGCAAATATCTATATTGAGCTTTGGCTGACTTAGCTTTTGTCTGGTAGAATTATCTCCCCAGGGAGACTTATGCCAGGCTCTAGTTTAATCATAGTAAATCCAAACTTAAGCACTGACAGATTTTTATTGTATAATGCGTCCTGTTTTGATTTTTGAGATGCTACAGAATCAAGTGTTCGTATAAATAGGGCTATGTGCACCCTAATTCTAAAAATAAAACTTTCATTAAATAAGGTTATACCTGGTTACACAGTTACATTGAGGGAGATAGTAAAGAAACTTGTTCAACTGCAGATCCAGGCCTTTCCAGCTCTGCTAAATGGTTGATTTTCTTCAGGGGTTCTAAAGTACTTTCAGACTCATGTAACTTTTTTTTTTTTTTTAACCAATCCAGGAAGTAGAGGTTGTGCTATAACTGATGCGGCTGTCACAGTTGCCTGAACACAAACAGCTAGATAACACTTAATAGCAGTTAAGGGTAGTGTACTATATCACCATTCATCATAGTGTGCAAACAGTGGAAGTGTATTATGTGAATATATTATCACAGGTCAATTTTACTTTTCTACTGGTTGGTGTCTACCAATTGGTGTGGTATGGCTTTGGCTATGCCTGGCTGAAGTCCTAATTTTGGTTTTTGGATGGCGTTGGCAGAAACACTTAGCGTGTAAGTTGTTAAATGGCTTATAAATACACAGAGCATCTGACCACTTCTCTTTGGGGGTGGGGAATGATTTACAAAGTCAAATCGTGAGCAAATAACCAGATATTACAATATTCT
Organism: Balaeniceps rex; assembly: GCA_013401315.1. Lineage (NCBI taxonomy): Eukaryota > Metazoa > Chordata > Aves > Pelecaniformes > Balaenicipitidae > Balaeniceps > Balaeniceps rex. Next base: position 39,410 of record VYZW01035653.1, on the reverse strand, counting down.
TAACAACTGATGGCTTTTCAAGTTTGAAACAAAAGAATGCAAGTATCTTGTTTTCAAACTTACTATTGATCTGATATGATGCTACACCTAGGATATTGTGTTGGTCTATGCCACTTGCACAGGAATTGTACAGCTCAGTTCTTGGAGAAGACTAGATATAGGTTCATTCATGTAAAATACTTTATCTGAAAGCTGTTCTAATTAAGCTTCTGTTAACTGGAAAGCTTGGTGTAGGAGGGGGAAAAAAAAAAAAATCTTTGAATTATTGTCTAAGTTTCTGGGCTTCAGGTACCTTCCTGTATTTTCTGAGTGGTTCTTGCAAATAGTTTTATTAGAAATGAAGCTAGAAATATCTGGATTTCCAAGCATGTTACAAGAATTAAAACATTTGTCAGGCTGACTGGTAGGTTTCAGTGACATGCAGAGCTTCCTGGAAGAAAGGGGAAAAGGGCACTGTCATGGATTAAAAAAAAAAAAAAAAAAAGTGATGCTTTTGTAAGGGAATGCAGAAAACTGCATTTGTCAGCTTCGGAGTGTCAGCGGCCTAAAAGAACCTACTTAAGTCTTAGCAGTATTAAAAGTTTTCCTGCTCATAAACTTTCTAAAACTAGCTTATGCTAAAAATATTGTTAAGCTTTGTTATCTTCTCATGACTTGTTAAAGCATCTGTTGCTTTTCAAAGCGCATGTTACCACTGAGTCTCTTCAGAGGTGCTGGGGCGGACAGGGCAGGACTTTGACTCAGGCATTTCTTGTTAAGTGTTTCTGCCATAGGATGAATTAATCCCTACGGTACTTTACAAATGTGCTTGAATTTTTCAGACACTTTCTCTATTTTCCTGATGTATCTTTCCAGCAATATAGTTTCTACTGAACCAAAAGAAGTATCCTATGAAATAGCAATGGAACTTCTTGTTATTGGACTATTCTTTCATTTTTAATGCCTTGCTGAACTTTGTTAACAGCTTAAGGAATGTTTTGAGTCTCATTGTTTAATAGAAATCATGTCTTTACTAAAGCAAAATGGATGCAGGGCTTTTTAGAGCCAATCTTGCTGTGATCTGTAGAAATAGGTATGTGAAGCAGCAATTTTCTATGACCAAATTACTTTGTCTCAAACTGAATAAAAATTATATTCTTGATTAAAAATCTGTGAACAAATAAAGAAACAAGTTTAATTATAGAATCATAGAATGCTTTGGGTTGGAAGGGACCTTTAGAGGTCATCTCGTGCAACCCCCCTGCAGTGAGCAGGGACATCTTCAACCAGATCAGGTTGCTCAGAGCCCCGTCCAACCTGACCTGGAATGTTTCCAGGGATGGGGCCTCCACCACCTCTCTGGGCAACCCCTTCCAGGGCTTCACCACCCTCGTAATTACAATACTGGAAGAAGTGAGGTCTGGTATGAATTAAATAAATTAACTGTTCTTAAGGTATGAGATCAAGGGAAAGGAGTTGTGCTCTGAGGTGGAGAGACATAGCAAAAGGATTTGTGTTAATGGGGTAGAGGATGAGTGCAGAGAGGGGACCAGAAGAGGAGTCTGTGGAAGGTATCGTCAGGGTTGGTGATGCCAGTGCAGTGTTGGTGCCAGCTGTGGGAAATCCGTGGCACTAATCTGTGGTGCTGGGGGAGGGAGGGGGAGATCCTCTGTGCCCAGTGTCCTCTGAGGAACCGGATCGATGTCTGGGTGATGTGCGAGAGGGAAGGCTGCGGTATGCAGGGAGGGAGACAATGGAAGAGAGATTAAAGTGGCATGAGGGGAGAGAGTGGTGAAAAAGATGAAAGGATAAATAAACACTCCAGGCTGAAAAATAAAAAAGTGTTAGACCTGATGTGACCTAGTTTAAAGCACAAAATAATTCTTAATGTGTACTGCAGAAAGATGGAGTCTTTCTAGGATGTTGTTGAGGTGGTTTTTTTTAGTCATTTGACATAAATGTGATTGATACAAGTGCAAATTTTGTAGGTATTATCATAGGGCCTTTTAGATATGGAACATTTTCTTTCCTTTATGATCAGTCAACACCTCTTCCTCTTTTCCTGGGTATCATTCATGGTTAGTTTTTCTTGCCCAAAAGCCTACCATTATACCTGTGACTGAAAATCAGTGAAAATCCCAAGAAAACTATTGAATCAACAGGAATTCAAATATAAAGTCTCTGCTAGTGTGTGTAATCTTCTTGTCCAGACAGACTGTAGTTTTCATATGTCTTGGTGTACACCATCTGTTTGCATTAGGATTTAACTTTTTCTGTTGCATTTGTTGCTTTTTTTACCCAAGAATTGAGAGGTGGCTGTCACTAAACAGCAAATTTATCTGTGTCAGTTACACCTGTTAACCTACGGCATTAACTTCTGTTTTTTTTTTAATGCAGGCTTTTATTTATGGCTCTTGCACAATGGTTTGAATCAGTTTTGCGATATAAGTGGCTAAATAGTCAATTTTAGTACTTCAGCTATATCTAGAACTAAGGCAAGACTACCCGTCTGTAAAATTCCTCCGTCTTTTAGTCTCCCCTATCTAAAAATGACATTTTAAATGTGTTTGTTTAGACGTGAACCACTGGCCCTTATCAACCTCAAAAAGAAAAATGAAGAAACTGGGGAAGAAGAACTTGCCTCACGCTTAGATCACTGCAAAGCAAAAGCCACCAGGCACATATTCCTTATCCGTCATTCCCAATATAATTTGGATGGCCGGGCCGATAAAGACAGAACTCTGACCCCGCTTGGTATGTATTACTAGAAGCATCGTACTTTGCATTTTGAGAAGATTGTTTTTTACGTGCTGCTGTCCTGATGAGTACAAGTCAGTAACTCAGCTCTGTTCTGGGTCTCACTGCCAAACCTTAACCCACTTTCTGGATCCTTTGTGGCAGAAAGATGTCAGGAATGTGTTTGTGTTTTCCATTTTTGATCCTCTAAATCCAAACATTAAAACGTGCTTTACAGAGGTCTAAACACACTCAGTTGTAAAGAAACTTCACAAAGGAAATTTCCAGTTATCTTAAGGTTGCTTGAGCAAATTTTCATGCTAGCTGACATAATTCCCCAAGGCTAAGCTTTTAAACTTAGCTCCATGACTAACTTTGGGATAGATTTCTCTTAAAAGGTGGCTTGTGTTTCCACTAGTTAATTTGCTGATTTATAAAAAAAAAATAAAACATTGCCCCTGACTTTCAGTTGGAGTGTTTATAATTAAATACATTTCACTTTTGCTACTAAGCACTGTTTTTGGGAATACTGCTAATCAGTTGCATGAAATGAGGATAACTTCTGTCCGTGTTAATCTTAATTCATTGATCATGTGACTAGGTCTCAAATATTAATTAGTGTTATTTTAATAGTGTACTTAAAAAGCAGTGGACACATTCTTGATTATATGTATGCCAACACTGTTTTCAGGGGGGAAGAATTATTGTTGTGCAGTGCTGCTTCAGGTTTTGGAAGATTAGTGCCAAATGTTTAGTATAAACGCCTTTTTTTCCCCCCAAGTCTTAATCACCAGTGTACAAACAGGAGTGAAATGCTAACTTCAGGACTAAGGTGCTATCTTAGTGGTAACAAATTATAATCTTAATCCTGTCTCATCCTGTGCCTTGGGTAAGTTACTTAAACTGTCTGTTGTCTTTTCACCTACCTACCTGAAAGATGGAACAAAGCCTTCCCTAGGATATCGCAGTGCTGTGGTTCTTAACTGTTCCAAGATGATGTTGCCTTTATGAAAAATGCACTGTCGGGTCTGAGTGGATCTGTTTGACACAATCTCCTGTTCCATGCTCCCCGAACATGGAGATGGCAGGTGGCTTGGGTCAGCACTATCTTTTATTGGAAGTGGCTCCCTTGGGATGGGGTTATGAGGGATACTGAATACTTTAGTGAACGTCCCTGAATAAGTTTTTATATTTTTCTTTTGAAATTAAAAAAAAAAAAAAAAAATTTTCCTGCTGATGGAAATATGACTTGAAATTGTCCAGCCAATAAGGTTGATCTGAATAAGTAGCGACTCTGGTAAAAATGTTTTCCAATTACTTTTTGAAAGGAAAAAACCTGACATTGATGCAGACCTTTTATGTCTACAGGACAACTTTTTTGGTGGTCTGTGTGAGGCACTTACATGAGTGTCACCAATTTATATAATGAATATAATTTTTAAGGTCGAGAGCAGGCTGAACTGACTGGACACAGGCTGGCAAGCTTGGGATTAAAATTTGATCAGATTATCCACTCCTCCATGACTAGAGCAACTGAAACAACTGAAATTATAAGCAAACATCTCCCAGGTAAGTGGCTTCCCTTAATTTTTCATTTTCTTCTGATCCTTAAAACTGCTTCCAGTAGAATTCTAAGCTTGTCCTTAAGATTGAGATGTTATTTAGCCAACTTCCAGCCCTGTGTGAATATGTCTATATTTATAAAGAAACTAACAACCCTAATTCTGCTTGTTTCCAGTTCATCTTTAAAAATACAAGAGGGATCTGCCCCTCTGAGTGACTAGCTGCTACCTGTATGTACTGCTGTGTAGGAGAACTCTGCTGGTTGCTCTTCACTTAAGCATTTTGTAAAGCAAAGACTGTCACAGGTCATGAGGATCGGCTCAGTCCTTGGTCTTGGGGCAATAGCGCAGGAGAGAAGAGGATCATAAACCCCAGTTCTTGTAGTGATGCTTGCTAGGTTACTTAACAGGCCCTTCTTGTGTGCTGTGCTATCCTATATGCAGGGGAAGATGTCCACACTCACAGAGGTGTAGGGATTTTTTAATGTGGGTGCTTGATTTATATGGGTTTTTGGGTTGTTGAGGGTTTTTTGGTTTTTTTGTTGTTGTTGTTTTGGTTTGGTTTTTTTTGTTTTGGTTTGGTTTTTTTTGTTTGTTTTGTTCTGGTGTTTTTGGGTTTTTTCCCCCTTTCTCCTGCTGTTCAGATATACCAGAATCTAAACTAAAGATATTTGACTATACATAATTCTGTCTGGTATTTTAGCAGATATTCAGGTATGGCTAGCTGAATGTCAGTTCTCTTAACTGTTTGTTTTCTTAAATGTGCTGCTTCAAAAAAACCCGCAAACCAAGGAAACAAAAAACCCCAAACACCACCCCCCCCAGAACAAACATCTCCCCAACCATCTTTCCTTCCTCAGAGTAAGAGATTAAAATATTAATATTTATATTAAATATCAAAAGTGTAGCATTATCATTAATTAGCGGTAAGTATTAACTGACGTACAGCTTTAGATTAACATCCTTGCAAGTGCCTTTCTTCAAAGTGCATCAGACTGGGAAGACTTAACTTTCTGTGCCAAGCTGGTCTGGCTGTTCTCAGTTGGAATAAGCTTTGTCTTGCTGATGACAACACAGTTGTGTTGGAGAGATTCAGGCCCCTTGATGGGGAGTGTGTAGACTAAAATGGTCTTTATGAAGGAGGGGAAGCCTTCCTTGAAGAAAGAACATGACAAATAGATTGATTGTAGAGTTGTGGGCCTGTTAGCGGTGGCAGGTGAAGTAACAACTCCTTTCTGAATGTGTATTTAATATTTCAGGAGTCAAAAAAATTAGTACTGACCTGCTGAGAGAGGGAGCGCCTATAGAACCAGACCCTCCAGTCTCTCACTGGAAACCAGAAGCTGTGGTAACTTTTTACTTGAAGTTTTTTTTTCTGTATTTGTTTGGGTTTTTTTAATATACTTTATATTGACTGTAGTGATAACTTGCAGTGTCTGAGCTGATGCTTTTCATCATAGACCTTAGATAATTGCATACTTTTCTCCTCCCCAAGAAGTGTACAGAACAGTTAAAATAACATAACAATCCTTAAGTACTAGTGCAGCCTCAAGTGTGCATCCCCACAAAAAAGAGCTCTTTAGAAGATGCAGCCCATCTGCAAATGGCAGACACTGCTCTGAGCTGTGTTTAATTCTGAACTCTGTGCCATTAGCAGTATTACGAAGATGGAGCTCGAATTGAGGCTGCTTTTCGAAACTTCATTCATAGAGCTGATGCAAAGCAGGAAGAAGACAGCTACGAGATCTTTGTCTGCCATGCCAACGTGATCCGCTATATTGTGTGCAGGTACGTGTTGGATCGCATCTTCATCTGTGTTCTTTAAAAGGTCATAGTTTTACTGAAATAGCGCTGGTGCATGGCACTGCTGAGCGAGATGTGTTGATTTGGCTTGTTTGAAGTGGTTGGAGATGAGTGTCTGCATTGTGAGCAGCTGCTTCTGCAATTTCATCACAGGATTAATTCGCAGATAGAGGACAAATTTGAAAATTAAAACACTTTCATTCTAATTCTAAAGTGAAAATGGCTACATTGGTGAGACTCAACCTTTTTGTACATCTGAACAGTCTCTTTAGTACCATATGCTTCTGCTTCCCATAAACCTGAGGACAATGCCTGTGTGGACTGTTGGAAAAGGCAACAAATAGAGCATCTGACTGGATGTGTCTTTTTGAGGTGACGTGAATTTGATCTTACATAATGAAAGATCGATTTAGTTCTGGGAATTCTTTACTAATGGAGATTTTTGTATTATGTTCAAGTTGTATTAGTGTGTTTTTGCAATAACATCCAGTATTGGATTAGAGGGGAGGGTGGATCTTTCCGCTAACGTCAAGGTTGTTCATGAAGGAGAAAACAGTTCTGGATCTTTGCCTGTCTCTGTATCCAGTCAGCTGAGTCTGTTTTATTCTTCTTCCCTATCAACAAAGCACTGTCTGTAAGATAATTTGTCTTGAGCAGGAGAGATGTGATTAAACTTTAATCTGATCAATACCTACAACAATTTCAGTTAGCTTTATTTAGCTGAGCTAGTTAAATGCTAGCCTGTCTGCTCTGTGGACTGCTTTAGAGCTCTCTCTTCAAAATTGCTATACTTAAAATTATTGATCGGGTAAACAGAATATTCTTTCCTGTGCCAAAAGAGATCATCTTGTTGCTACCTAGGGTTTTTCTGAAATAGCTGTATACTTCTTCTCTTTGCTCTTTCTTCCCTCTTCTTTTTAACTTCTCTTCTGTGCCTTCCATTCCAGGCTATCTGATACCACAATTGAACACAATCCCTGTAGCATTCCCTTTGAATCTAGCTTGACTGTAGCCATTACTTAATTTCTTAGCCTTTCTAAAAGACTGTCATAGAGCCAAAACCAAGTATATTCCTCAATATCTGAGGCAAATAAGATGTTTGAGACAACAGTATTTTCTCCAGCTGTTTACTACAATTGATTGAACTCCTGAGGCTCTTCAGTTAGGAATTTTAGAATAGCTGGAGACTAGCTGTGATACTGTGTTTCTACAAAAAGCACGAGGTACTTTTTCTTGCCACTTCTGGGGAACAATATAGCTGATGGAAAGTAGCTCTGGTGAGTGTCTTCCACAGGCACATACAGGCAAGTAGAATGAATCCTGTCTCACTGCCTCCTCTCTGCTGTTGTTACATACCTACCCATGTTGATAAAGCTAAAGTAGTGCACCGAAGTGTGCTGTTTGCCATTTACGCGTTTGGTCTGCGGAGAGGCCATTGGGGTGGTGAGCCTCCTTTTCTACCTGTCTTGAACTGTGCGGGGTTTGTGGCACTGCAGTTGGCTCAGTGACCAACTTGAACCTATGCTGTCTATCGTCCTGTTTGTCACGAGGCTGCTCGGAGTACTCCCAGCAACCTGTCTACGTTAGAGCTTCTGCCTTCTGTCGATGTGAATTAATCCTGTCTACAATAATCATACCCATCTGCTGGACTCTGCTTATGCAAGTGCATTGTTGGCACTGCTCCAGTTATCAACGCTGCATTTTCATATCAATTGCACAAGAAAAATATTTTTTCCCAAGGCTGGCTGTGGGAGCATTTGCATGCAAGCTGCAGAATGACCAACAATTGTCGTCTTTTTTTTTTTCCTTACCCAGAACAGAACGTGATGCTGTGAGCAGCATGTTACTATAACTCTTTATGAATGACTAATTTGTTTGTTTGTTTGTTTGTTTTAATAGAGCATTGCAGTTCCCCCCAGAAGGCTGGCTGCGAATGTCTCTTAACAATGGCAGTATAACTCACTTGGTGATACGTCCGAATGGAAGAGTGGCACTTCGAACACTGGGTGACACAGGTTTCATGCCTCCAGATAAAATCACGCGCACCTGAATGAGCAAAACTGGTGGCTGTCCAGGAGCTGCCTCTAGTCTCTTTGCACTAGTACATTCAGCTACAGTACCACTAGATTTTTTATGTTATGTTGGGGTGTGATGCTGTCTTAAAAATGTCCTTTAGCCCCTTGCCTCCTTCATGCATATTCATATCTGCCTTTCAGTCCAGAAAAGAAGAAATCTTTGTAAGCCTGAAGCTGTCCATTGCTCAAGTATTCCCCAAAACTCAAAGCTGAGCTGTGGAATACCAAGAAGTTGAATGTCTGTGTGAACTTCTATAACCAAAGTTTGCTCCTGTGGATATTTTTCTTGTGCAGGAAGGCAATTGGTGTGGAAACGGGAAGGAACAGCCTTGTATCACACTGCAGCTAATGCTGAAGATGAGCCAGCTTGTTTCAGCTCTTGCAGAAGAAGCAACAAACAGGGTATTCTGCTGTTCAAAGGACAAAGGGATAAGGCTTCAGTTTTTGTAAGCTGTTGAGTATGTATGTTTATGTTGTGTCATTGTTCCCTCTGCCCCCAAAAAGCTCATGTAAACTGTGCCTGGAGGGTGTAAGCATAAAGCAAAGAGGGTAAAAAAAACCCATTTGCCTCAGAGCTGTGGTGCTAGAAGTAACTGCTGCTTGTATTACAAGTTCCTCCATCCTCAGGAAGTACTTCAAGCTATTTTGAACAATGTTTTTCAGTCTCATAAAGCCTTTTAACTAAAACTTGGTCTGTAGGGGTGAGTTTGTAGCTGCAAGGTGGAAGGAAAGGAAAGCAGCAATCTTCCGCAAGTGCGTCTGGTTGCGGGCTCTTACATTTCTGAGTAGTCATCTTTCATTTCTGCTTTCTGCCATCGATTTGTGCGTGTGGATACCTTGCTTTCAGAGTAGAGAAGTAACATCACTGAGTTCAAGGTAGCGCTACTTCAGGTCAGAGTTTCTGCAGTATTGGAGCAAACTGCTGCTTAAAACTACTGTTGCCTGACTGGTGAAGCAGTCTGTGGGATGGCTTTGCTAGGCCAAGTGCGCAGCACAGACGTCAGGCAGAATGCTTTCAGTGGCTTCTTTGTACAGCTCTGATGCTGCTGGACTTGTTCTCAGCCACCTGCATTTGTCCTAGCACTAGGTTTCATTTTTGAGGGGAGGGCTCGGCAGTGTTTCATCTGAAGGATGTTTGCTAGGCACCCGAACCAGTGTAGTAACTTAGCTCAATACCTGGAAGGTTGAAAAATTTCACCATTTGCATAGTCTGCCTTGGTGATAGGGCACGTACTACAGGACAGCAAACGTAAGTAAGTAAGTGACTTGTTTGACAGGTTGTCTTATCACCAAGACTTGATGAGACCCTAAACTCGCTCCTGTCAGAGCTGTATGAAGAATCATGGCACACAACTGAGCGAGACAAGGTTTAATGGCTTGTTTGATATAGGACTGCTACATCAGGATCATTTCAAGGAAAATGGGGCTAGTAAGGAACAAAACACGATTGTTGTGTAGTGCAAGCTGTGGGGGCAAGAGGAAACCATCATGGCATCTCTCTCATTGATGCAATGAGGATAATTTATCAGTTTTTTTTGTCTATTAACTTTTTAAAAGTTTTGAATAAAATAACTGGTCTGTCTTTCCTTCTTGTCTCTTCAGTTGAATAGTTGTATCACTGTCTGCTGTAGAACGTATGGCTGAAGTGCTGTGCAGTGACCTGTGTGTGTTTCTGCCAGCTGAGCAGCCTCTGTATCCCTTGTTGCCTGGGGCAAGAAGTCATTTACCTACTTTGCCCTTTTAACTCACTCCAAATATCTAAAGCATAAATGTGTGATAGCAGCTAGCTCAGAGTTAATTACCATCATCATCTACAGACACATGTGCGCAAGCACTGTAGTATACAAGAGGGGACTGCTCTACTCTAGTTGTAGCCCTTTGGGTCTCGGCGTTCAGGGGCTGTGTCACTGACCACCACATGGAACAGGAACACCAGGGCTGGTAAGGTGAAAATTCTCTAAGTGTTTATTTGTGCGTGTGTGTGCATACACATACCCTCACATACATACCTACCCTTCTACACCCCCAACACCAATAAACATGTTCTTGGTGGGCAGCCAGAGCATGCACAAGGCCTCTTTGCCCATGTACAGAAATTAACATCATTTTCAGCAGCACTTAAGTTGGGGGGGGGAGTATGAAATTTAAAATTACGTAAGTACATAATTTTTACAATATTCAGACTCAACCATTTTAAGACAGTTCTTCAAGTCTTCAGTGGCATAATCCAATATCACTGTGCATGCGCACAGAGAAGATGTGTGTAGTTGCGTTAGTAAGGCTTGGACAAATTAGTAATTTGCCACGTCACAGTTATCAACCCAGCTACTTGCCACCGTGCCCCATAAACTTAAACACAGTGTGACGCACTTAACTACTCATTTATTTTTTAATAGAAAGTGGGGTAACCGTGTATTTTTAACATGACACTTGGCTCATTAAAAAAAACCTCACAACTAATCTTTTGCACCTTTAAAAGTGAACTTTTGGCCAAGAACACACAATTCAAGCAATATCAATCTGATTTAATGTGTCTCCACAGGCTCAGTGTGGAAGAGCTTCCTTTGCAATCATGAATGATCAAATTGCTACATAAATAGCTATTTTTTTTTTTTTAATAGCTGAAGTAAATACATTGTTAGAAAAGTGACTTCTTAAGATGCAGTACAACTGGACTAACGCATGTTATATAACACAGTTAAAAATATTCTCTTGACCGAACCAAAAGAAAATTACAAAGTGAAAGGCAAGGGTGTGGTGGTGGTAGTGGGTGGGGTGTGGGGGGTGTCTGTCTGTCTGTCTACATGTACATACCAGTAATATAAATATTAAAAAAAAGCAAAGCATAACAAACGTAAAAAAGGAAAAAGAACCAAGAGCGTTAGTGTCAGTCTCTGGGCTCCACAACAGACTCTTCTCAAAAGGGCAAGGTTGCCATATGACACTCAGGAGGGACCAGGGTGGAGAAATTTGGCTGTTACATGGTATTAAGCAATTACTGAACTTGTCATCTGAATAATTTCTCCAGAATGACAAAGACGACATTTATATTAAATTATTAAACAAAACAAAACCCCCAACCCAAACAAATCCCAAACCCTTTAAAGTAAAATTATAGGAATTTGGGACCTAAAAAAGTTGTTTGAGACCAGCGAGACTGCTGCATCACAAACCAGACTGAGGAAAAAAAACCCTTATGAAAATGTCAGTTAATGTGTTTGGTTTGGTTTTGTTTGGGTTTTTTTTACATGTCTCTTAAAGAATCATAGCCCCAGCTCTTGTCATCTGGAATATCACTGAGTGACAGTCACTTGGGTCAGGCAGCTCTTTCTAATGTCTAGCTCATTGGAAATAGGCTTAATTATAAAGAAAGAGCTAAATAAGCCTTTTTTTTAAAAATCATTTCTAAAATAGGAAATGCTCTCCTCCAGCAGAGAGCTATCGCACCAAATAATCAAACAGAGAGAGAGACATCAAAATATGTTCCGTTCGGAAAGCCCAGAAGAAAAACTGTATTTTATGTGCCCATAGTAAGTGGATGCCACTTTTTTTTTTAACTTCTAAAAGAACAAGAATTTAATTAAAAAAAATATGTTACAAAAGGCACTATTAAGCTTGCAGAAGCATTAAGTGCAGTTTTTTAGGTTTGTACCAAATCATGAACCTACTGAAGGGCGTACAGCTTGTGCACGGAACAGTCGCTCTGCAGTGTGCGACAGCCAGCAAACCGATCAAGCGCTGGCTTCTTAAATCCCAGCTCTGTAGTGGTGAAAGCTACAGGTGGTACGTGGACCGCCCCCTCTTGCGCTACACCATCCTGCGTACAACTAGAGTTTCTTTAGACATACACCTAGCTTACAGCCGTCCAAGGGGTTCCACGCTTTCTCACTTACTGTGTGGCACCAGCGGGTCCAAATCCATCCCCCTCTACCAGCACAGCCTCGGCAGATGTTAATTTTCTGATCAGATTTACATTGTGACGATAGGTAGGTTTTTCTTCTTTTTTTTTTTTTTAAACTTGGCGAGCTATCAACACTAGAGAACTGTTTCTGGAAGCCGCCTTTCAAGCAATATTGCAACCGTTAAGCTTGATACGGAAAACTGTCTTGAGTTTTGACAAGCCTTCTTCAATCTCAGCGTCCTACTGTTGAAACAAGTCATTCTTACAGAAGGCTAAAGAATATTGACTGCTGTAACAAAAACTTGTTACCACATCAAGACTAGAGACATAGTAGAAGCTTAGATTTCAATAAAAATATTTCTAGTCCTTATTCCTCTCTCTTTACAGTTGGGAAATAAGGAGCCACATCATGGGTCACTGGCTACCACTCTAATATATTACAAACTAGACCGTTACGGTATCTTGCTGGTAAATTTGCCGAAATTATTGCTGATGTGCTTTTGTGTAATAGCTATTAAAATCTGCTAATGTTAAAAGCGTCTGTGGGAAAAAAAACAGTTAATTTTTATATAATTTTTTTTTTTATCTTCAAACTAACATTTAAAGGAATACCAGTAATTTCTATAGTGCCCCTTTACTAAAACACTCAGTACATCACGGTGTCTTTAACAGCCTCAGAACAAGCAAAGACTCAAGGTTTTCTGTGTAAATACGTGCATACATACACACATATATATAGGGGTGTGTGCACGCGTGTGTGCATTCGACTGTCTAGGCCACGCTGCGGGCTACAAACACTTACTTGCTGTTTATGCACGGGGTTCACACTCATAGTGATTACCCGGGCTTTGCTTTAGGCTTTTCACTTTGAGCATCGCCCCCACAAGCGGAAGAACGTTTTAGCTTCCTGCCATCGCTTTCCTCTCGTAAGATTTCTGTTCGCTGATGATGTGCTTCCACCAGACTACCCAAGCAAAAGAAATGCAGCTGAGGGCTAACAGGTTCATTACAATAATGACAACCGGCGATGGTAAAATACCACCATTTCTAAGTAAAGGTTCAGCTCGCTGCTTTACTGGCACCAAGGGTTAATTCATAGCTACTGGACAACTGCACAGACTGTCACTAACTTCTTGTGTATCACCAGTAATCTATCTCGTATCTGGCATAAAGACATATATTCAATTTTTTTTTAACATACAGTTGTCCTCAATTGAGGAAAAATAAATAGCCAAGTACAAACCTCATGTCACTTCAGTAACATTTGTCATTTTTTTTCCTCCACTCTAACAATGAAAATATAATTGCAGTCCCAGGAAGATGAACCGTATTTTAGCGGGCAGGAGGCTCTGAAAAATAACGCAGTTTTAACAGAGCATGGTTGACACAAGCCGGACTGTAGCGCCCAGGACTCCCGGGGTCTGGGGAGAACGAGGCGGTGTTGCCGTATTTTCCTGGACTTCCTGTTACGGGACTATTTCTTCCTGAATTGGAATACGCTGAAGCATTTGGAAGGCCAGCAGCAATGGTTTGGGACTTGAATCTTGCCTTCAGTGCTGGACTTGGCCAACTGAAAGAAACGGAAAGTAATTTTGCATTTTGTTAAGAAAAAACCACACTAAGGAGAGCAGCACCTTTACTCAGTATCACTTGTAGATCTTAGAAATAACGCACCAACAGAGAAAAACCAGAACTGGTACAAGACAGGTCTGAGAAGAAACAGCGACAGCACAATACATTATATGTAGACACGTTGCCTCATCAGTAAGATGTCGTTTGCTCCAAAAAGGCCATTAAGAAAAGAAGCGGGTGCTTGTGAAGGACCTGGACAATTTTAGTCCCACGCCCCCGATTTTGGTTGGTGCCGCAGCTATTGCTGTGGCTCAGTGCGAGTTCCCCCTCCTTTTTAAAAACAATCTCGGTGTTTGGATGCCACAGAAGTAATGCCATTTTTCTATATAGTAATTGTCAGATTTTTTCTTAAATCAATGAGAACTAAGATCTAAAATTTCTTTGAAAGCAGAGCACAGTATTTTCTTTGTTAAATTAAAAAACCTTTTCTGCAAAACCCTTTCCTTTTTCTCTAAATTTTATCTTAAGCAAGGCAGAATGACCAAAGGTTGATTCTAGCATATGTGAATCATTCCTGCTCCTTCTTTTGCATGTGAGGCAATTTCTTAAGATAAGCCACTACAGAAAACATGCTGTAAGCTAAAGATATTTTGGAAGGTTTTTAAAAATAAATAAACAAATAAAAACCACCCCCCCACACCCCGAAAGATACGCATGCACACAGCTTATTTAAAACCTTTTGAAGCTAATTTTCTTCTGACAGACCTACTGGTATCTGTATCATTAGGTCTGATTTTTGCAGTCAAAATCCTACATACCTAAACACAAAGTGACCTAGTGTGTCATTTCTTCGCTTTTGGCAGAGGTAGCACTGCAAAATTAAGGAAGCTGACAGAGCGAGCCTTGGCACTGTCAAATAATTACAGTAATCATTTTTACTTATGTGATAGAACAGTGATTACACCTAAAAATCTTGTGTTAAATTTTAGCACTTTAGAAGAACACTTTGGACCTTTCAGACAGCGGAATAAGAATGAAAAAAGCCTAATAATTAGCCTATTTCTTTCCACAAAATTAATCACAAAAATCAGGGGATGAGAGAATTTGGCTTTGAACAAAGTGAAGTGGTACAAGGACACCATATCAAGCAGGTGTATGAAAGTATTTGCCTGTTTCTACTCCACTTTAAATCACAGAAAAATCTTAGCATCATGTTTTTTTCTAGAACTGTACTTGATGGCCCTACTTCAGTGCACTATTTGAAACAGAGACAAAAAAAAGCTGCTTTCTTTCCCAGTGCTTAGCACTGGGCAGCATCTCTCCTTCCACCTACCATCGGCACTCCTTCCAGTCCTGTTACATGTCCTTTCAACTCTTTCCACAACATCCCTCCTGCTCCCATCTCTGCTAACTTAACACAGCTGCACTGCTCAGCTGCTGCTTCCCAACTCCCACTCTGAATTTTGTGCCCAATAAAGCCAGTCCGTTATATTTTTCAAATTCTCACAAGCTCTGACAGAGCTTTAAAAGCTCTGTCTTTAAAGTATGTTTTGAAAAATTAATGTTTAATATCTATATTGAGAACTTCTTAGTAAAAACAGTTCTCATACTAAGTGGAATTTCATGCATTTAAGAAAGCTAGAACAACCAAGAAAAAAACAGAAATCGGTACAGGTCATCTGATGGCTTTCTGTTCTGCTCCCTTTCCAATCTGTTGTGTGGCGCTGGGCCATCTGTTTCTTTTCTGAGGACTTTACCAGGACTACATATGAAGCGCAGGCTGTCTAAGCAAGGGACTCTTCAGTGTTCTGACCAATGTCTGTCACAATGGAAATAAATCTTCATGTTAATACAACTACCAGAAGCAGCCACTTGTAGGAAAACTGTCGCTGTGGGTCCCCCAAAGCAACAGCATTCAAAATAAAACGTATAAACGGCATAAGATGTATCCAGGTGTCCCAACAAATGCTGTCTGCTTCCCTTACTTGTGTAGCAAAACATAACATTCTCTCTAAAAACTTAACACACCCCATCGTTGACACTAACAATTCCTTTGGACTGGGGTAACAGAGGGTAAAAATAAATTCACTTTGACATCGTTCTGCACAGCCTAAGTACCTCAAAGCAATAAGACATTCTCGCAGCGCATCCACAACAGGGAGGAATTACCAGCTGACAGCACAACTACTGTTAAGACCAATAAAGGATCCGAGTATCAAGTAATAAATCAGCAAACCGAGACCTTTGCCAACTGGGAAACACGCTCTCGAGACCTTCATTTTCTATCCCATTTGTCTGTACAGATATGCTGACGTTATTTGGAACTGCAGTGTAATGGAAGGAATTTGACTGCACCACCAGTAAACTTTCCTTATTAACAGACAGCGGCCAAAAAGGCTTGGTGATTTATTTCAGAAACACACTAATAGTTAATACAGTTGAATATTTAAAAGAAGGTTTTTGTGAGCAATGAGGCCTGAAATTCTAGCTATTCAAGCTGTTCTGCAGCTGACCCGCTAAAAATTTTATTTCAACTCATTTGACTGAATTTGCAGAAATACCTCTGCCTGTCAGACGAAGCGTACGACTGCACCGCAT